>JBBPCS010042078.1:0-20252 GCA_037974645.1 Hollardia meadi
TGTGTGTGTGTGTGCGTGCGTGCGTGCGTGCGTGCGTGCGTGCGTGCGTGCGTGCGTGCGTGTGTGTGTGTGTGTGTTCATACCTGTGGGCTGGTAGCGACATGTGTCAGATACAGTAAGTTGTTTTCCCAAGGAGACAGATGAGGATACGTCACTGTGAGGTCAAGGGGTGGGATCACCATATCACCTGCCTTCTCCACCTGATGAGATGTGCGATGGAGAGGTAGAGTGAAACAGAGAAGAGGCGGGAGAGCTCTTCATTTGACTAACATACTGTATCATATCTGGATTAGCCAATATTTGCATGCAGCTCTATGTTTATGTCAACAAATCAGCAGATACGATCTCTGTCAGCAGACGTTACCGTGTAGCTGATGTTGACCTCCTCTCCAATCATCCTGGTGTCATTGAACACGGTGGAATACTGTTCACCCTCTTTTACTACAACGTGTTCATCCACAGGCCACCTAGAAGATTTATTTTTTTAAAGTTCATATTAGATTTTTTTCCTTCTCAATGAGAGCGTATACAGCATACGTACATTCATATACATGTATATCAAATAGATAAATAGGTTTTGAAAAATAAGTAGAATGTGTGGAATAAAAAGGACAATATCTATCGGCCTTGATCCTTTCTTTTTGTAAATTGTTATAAAAGTGCAATGCTACGTTGGTGGAGCGCACTTTTATAGGTAAATAAGCTCTTCCTAATGGCTTTTAACCTGTACTGATTGATCAAAGGCAGCACAAGAAGTTCTAAATAAAACACTAACATACAGTATGTAAGCGTCTGTGGGTTCAAACAGTTGCCTATTTACACATCCAGCCGATACAGGGTAATATTATAATTTATTTGGTGTCGTGTTTCTGGTCACCTGACAAATTTAAGTTCAATATTCATTCTCTTTTAGCTCTCTTTTTGGTCTCCTCCCACTCCTGAGGGAGATATCTGACTCTTTAGCTGCTCCACTCATGTTTTCCAATCTAGTTGCTAACTCTGTCTGTTTGGTGCTGAGCAGGTAAATTACAGAGGTTTTTTTGTTTGTTTGTTTGTTTGTTTGTTTGTTTTTTCAATGCCGGCTGAGGCTGAAAACAACACTGGTGAGAGTGAACTAAAACCATAAAGTTGTGGCTGTGAAACCAAAACAATCAACTGAAAGATGCCAAAATGTTCCATGCTTCCATTCTCTGTGGGTTCAACACTATAAGGGCCACCTACAATAAATATATTGATTATAACCACTTAATAAATAATTATAGGGTATGAAGCCTTTTCCCAGGAGGTCAAGTCCTTATTAGTCAAAGCAAACTATTTTCACACAAGATATACAGCAGTGGCTTAATGTACAGGGGTACCATAATTGACAAACACAAGTGTGACAACTAGTTATACATTAATAATGACTGCATTCCATTTACATGAATAGAACAGGGCTATCATTAAAGTTATGACAACTCCAGATGTTCACCATGACCATAGAGACACATATTGTATCCACTTTTAAAAAGCAGTGTGGCAGAGGAGCAGCAATGAGTCCAACTACTCACACTGAGAATATGAGTCCGGCTTCATACTTCACAGGGATGGAGATTTGCACCGTGTTGTCATTCAGGGTGGAAGCCAGCTCCTCACTGTCACTGTGGGAAATGCGGAAACAAATGCGTGATGTTCCAGTGCACAGTGTGTAAACGTGATGTAAAAATTTGGACATTTGCACTCGGTTGATCGCAAAAAAAAAAGAAAGATTCAAACTGGTAATAAAAATTGATTCTCTCACCTTGTAGCTGTCACGTTGATCTGTATTACCTGCTCAATATGTTTAGGATTGACCTCAAATTTTACCTTGAAATTTTCCTGTGGATATTAGATCGCATCACATATTTTAATTAGCAATAGTAAACATTAAAAAAAGGACTAATATACTTGTACTATTTAGCCTCTAACATATGCTGAAACTAACCTCTACATTTCTTCCCAAGAAAGGATATCCAACAGCACAGTCCACTTTAGTGTGATTCAGAGTGCAGTCCTTCTCTGGCTGATAACACAAAATAAAACACACATTATCACACAAATCTGAATCCAGATACAGCAAACTGATGCAGACAGAGCAGTTCTGGGAATCTCACCTCGACTTTCACATAGTTGATGTTCGGCGTGAAGCTGAGGATGACTTTGGTGTTGTATGCGTTGTCTTTACTGTTTCTAATGTTGATGTTCACATCAACCTTGTCTTTGCTTGTTTTGATCAGCATCCTGGGAAAATGAAATGAAAACTGTTGGCATGCCTCGTTGTGATGCACACATCTCCCCACAAGGGTGCAGTCGTGCACTGGAAGAGTTTACCGCTAATGAGGTCACACTATAGTGCTGTGTGAGTGACCTCAATATGCAACAACTACAACAAAGTCTGTCTTAATACAATACTCACATGTCCTTATGCACACTGAAGAGTAATTGGTCGCTGTGAAAAGATTCCTTCCTAATCTAATTCCAATGGATGTGATGGGAGACAAAATCCAAAGTCCTAGTTTCAAAGCTCAGATGATGCCACTGTAATCTAATCTAATCTAAGTGGATATTTTATAAAGTCACAGTCTTTTTTAGAGTGAAACTCCCTCTTTGTGGACTATCCCTCCTCTGCAGTTCAACAAGGAAACACTGTCCCGCTTCATTTGGCTACCTCAGACTGCTGAAGCCTCACTTTCAAATCCATTTTTGCACAGAAAGAAGACTCTAAATTTTCCCCTCATCTCTTACATTGAATTCTCCTAATTTATTTATTTATTTATTGGCTTATTTGGCAAGACTAATGCACATTAATAAACATCACTGTAAATGTGCCAGAGTTAACCAATGAATAATGAAGGCACCTCTTTGTGGCCTGTATAGAGGAACAATTACAGCGACCAATAACTCTTTCACTGATATTATAAAAATGCAAACATTTTCTTTTTATGCTACTTCGACCTACCTTTTTACACTAGTCTCTGCTTTGAGAGAGAGGTCAGCAATGCATTTCTCATCGCTTCCACAGTCCACTAAGGGAATCTATAAGATGGAGACGTTCATTTTCAATAGGGCTGAACAATTCATGGACATATTATCAAATTCACAGTATGGCCAAGTGCAATGTCCAAATTGCAGAAGCTGCAACCTTTTGATGAAGATTAGCACTTTAGCCTGGCCTACAAATCTTATTCTCCAGATGTAAGAAAACACATGTTTTACAGTATCCTCTAAACCTAGATACAGACTGGTGGGTGCAGTGTTTAAGGATTTTATATTTTGTTCAGCCTTCTCTTGTTCTCATAGTCATACATCAAGACATGCTGTTAAATATATAAGTATATTTTGAGAACATGCTGGTGTACAGCAAGATCATGTATTGCACAGTGGGGTCAGTGAAAAAAAGCCCTGATGTGTTCTGTATATCCGAAAACAAATTGCTGTTTTTAACTATATCTTAATATGTATACAGTATATGTGTGTATTTATGTATATGGGTACATACACTTAGTTGCCAGTTTATTGGGTACTCCTAGCCAAAACTAATGCTGTGTAATTAAACCTTCATGAATGTTATAATGTTCAGTTTTGGTTGAAACTGTTGATTCAACTGTGTGGTCATTTTAGAGGCTGTAGTTTGTTGTGCTGTGGAACTGTTTCTATTAATATCAATAAGGGCAGGTTAAATTCCCAATTCCCAATGTTATTTTAGTTGTAGAATTTGAATCCCCATAAATGTGATTGCACTTGTGATTGTATTATTAAGATTAACTATTAAGATTTTTTTTAACCAGTTAATTGAGTGTTGTTGTTTTTTCTTGGAAAAATAAACTATTATTCAAACCAGACTATCTTCATATGCATTAAAACCATGTTGGAAGAGATTTTGAAATACTGGAACAATACGATTAGCTAATAAATGAGCTGCTGTTGCTGTGTATTTGTTTGTACCACTGACTAGAAGGGTGCATTCAGATGACCTTAATTTCCTTTGCCTATTCCCCCAGAGTGTTTGAGGGTCACAGTCCTGTTTGTTCCCATTCTCAGTGCTCTCCCAGTGGACTGCTAAGATCATCTACTCTCCCAAGAAAGGACAAGAGACTAGAATATCACGGGCAGCACCATGTCACAAGAAAAACTGCAGCATCCGTTTGAAGACTCCCCCCTTTCTCTGCGTGTCCCTTCTCTTCCTTTCAATAACAATAACAGGAGAAGTCCGAACAGCTCTTCCTCACATAAGTGTGCAAGTGAAGCGAGCGTTGCTGCTATGACACTCAGGATGTGTCAGGAGGAGGTGGTGTTGTTGTTACTACTGTGTATTTCACACACTCCGCTCCAGCCATTAAATGCATTCTCTGTTGCATGTTGAAGCTGAATTTATCGTGTAATATGTTCCCCCCTTTAACTGGAAACATCACTCATTGCAACAATTATCTGGAAACCCTCTTGTCAGAACAACTATGCATGTGGGAGTGTGGGAAGACTGTTGGCGTTGAAACACTAAAGCGGCCTTGAGTGAACATTGAAGGATGGCAGTCAGCTGTTGCAGATGCTGATGTGCTGTAACAGAACAACCCACCTCCTTCTCTTGGATGATAGAGACAGATAGAAGGATAGGATGTTTAAGACAAGGTCTGTGACTCTTCTAAAACTTCTGTTTGCTGAGAGAGACTCTTACAAGTGATGTAACATAGTCTTACTGTCTTGTTGATGGATCTGGGAAGGCTTTCATCCAGGACGGGGCCTTGGTCCTCATCAGCTAGTCCAAACTCCAAAGACACCATGAGAGGATCTCTGAAGTCCGGCCGCTCCTGTCGGGGGAAAAGGGGACAGGTGGAGCACGACAGGGTGGAGGAGGGTGAGGAGAGGGAGGGAGTGGGAATAAAAGTTGAAAGAAGATGAAGGGAAGCAAGAAGGACTTAAAGATCCAACACACTCGTTGTCCACCCACTTATTTGGCTTTGGCTCTACTCAGGGCTATGTGGGCGTGTACACACAATGCTTGATTGGCTTATTTTGTCAAGTCATAACATTCAGACCGTAATTACAAGCAACCAAATTTGGATTTAAACCTGAGAAGGAGCGTAACATGAGAAACACATGCTGAATCTTTAGTGGAGATGGAGATGATTGGAGTCAAGATTGTGCCTGTTGCTTACAGACTGACCACACTGTACATAATCTTCTTGTCTACTACTAAGTACTGCATTGTGGCCTGTAGGTAACTTTCCTTAATTTAGCCAGCTCCAGTGAATTTTTTCTTAAAGTTATTTTTACACGTTTATTCACGATCTATGTGCATTAAATACAATAAATCAATTCTATCGTTCCAAGCCTAACTCCTAACTAAGCCAACTAATGGACTTTTGGACTAATGGAAGTTTTGAAAGTTTCAGTGAGCTAATTTATTTTTAATCTGAGATTTTTCTCGCTGATTTGCAGCAGGAGACTATTTGATGTGGACTGAAGCCATTGCTTCAGCACACGCTATTAAACATAGTATTAAACACTTGCATTCATTTGTTTCACATTTGCTTTTTGTTCGTAAAGTTGTTGTTCAGATCTGTTCAGGTTTGGGTTTGGTGCATCTTGGACCAGGTAAGATAGCTGTGATGCATTTTGTGTACGGTACAGACTCTCTGACCCCTAAACACCTCTGCTCTGGACTATGACGGAAGCTTGTGCACAAACTGGCAAACTAAGACAGAGCAGGTATTCATGCTCGGTGCACACAGCAGCAGCAGTTGTTTCCACTGATTAGTTCCTCTGTCTCTCGTCTAGGGGCAGCTAATTAGAGAAATCCATTGCAGCAGTGAACAGCTGGAATGAGAAACCTTGTACACTTGGCTTTAAATGTAATTGCTGGAGACCGATCAGGTTTACAGCAGGTCGTGTAGTTGTAACATACAAAAGTTTCAACTGTGATGAACAGTCTGTGTGCTCATTAAGCCACTTGGAACGCTGGACCTGGTTACTTTGTCACATTCTCAAAACACCTAATTCACTCTCTCTCTCATTCTCTCTTTCCCTTTTTCTCATTCACTCTCCAACTTCCCAAGTGCCTGCAGATGATTTATCACTCAGAGCAGCACAGGGCTATACCCGGCATGCTTTGATCAGGACGGGTCTGTTTCATGTTAGGACCAAGATCTTCCTGCTCTGCAGACTTCTCAAAGCTTTGTCCCGTCTCCTTTCTGGCTCAAAACACCATTTACATCTCCAATAAGACAAGAATATAACTTTCATGAATGACAGTCACAGAAAGTGACGGCATTCATTTGAATGCTGTGTATTGTGGGCTAAACATAATGTTTTGGGGGTGGATTTCTTTACAGGTAAGAAACCGTAACTAAGCCCATGTGATCCTCAAAAAGATCAGAGTACTTGCCAACATCATGAAGGTTTCTTGCACACATTTACTCTCTCTGTCTTTGATGGTGAAGCTTCTGGTAATCCTACGATCACTTTTATCGTCCAAGTCAATAAATGAGGCCCTAGCCTTTGCACGCAGAGCATCCAGTGTCAGATCGTAGCGGATCTCTGCAGGACACAACAGATAAGAAAACATGGAATAATAAAACACAACAACTTTGAATAAATGAATGAATGAATCAACATGGGATCCGGACTGGCTCACCTGCAGCAAAGTTTAAGTCCTGCTGGTCAGATTTGATACTATAGGCGAAACACACCTCAGTTTTCACACACACAGATTTGCGTCCGCCATGTTCACACTGATACTGAGACTGCTGCAGGTTGATTTTAACAGGGTCGAAAGTCATGTTGGCATGGAGTTCTGCAACATCTCTGGACCTGGTGAAAAGAAACAGTCATGCCAACAGTGTGTACATGCTGAACTGTGCACATGCATCTACTTTCTCAGAGAGGGGAACGAGAAACGGATGTATCTTGAGCATTAAACATGGCCTCACATGTTACTACACAAATGCTGAGCTTTCTAAAACACAGCCAACATTCCAGGAAGAACAGTCCCCTGCTGCCAAATCCATTTTCAACTCTAAGCCACTTGGGAAATGGAGTTTTCACACAGTTTAGCCATGCCTCTGCCAACAGAAACTGTGGGAGAAGGTCTGCCTGGGAAGTTAAATCATGGTGTAAGCCGATGTTTGTGGGTTGGAGACTGTAGGGCTGGTATCCAACAGTATGTAGCCAGTTTTAACAGAGCGATCATGAGGAAGTGATTGGTCTCAAGCTTCAAACAAGCCCAGTGGGACATGCACAGCTGTCTAAACCCGAGTAAGACAACGCGAAACGGACATGTAAGATGATGTCTCTGGGACACAGGCACTGCAGCGCATAATGATTCAAGTGGAATGTGTATTTTTAGGAGTGAATGTTTGTATGTGAGGATGGGCCTTGTCTCACCAGAACAGCGAAGCCCCTCCCAGACCTCCAATGGTAACATCAGTGATTCCATCTCCATTTAGATCCATGACTCCGTGTATGGACTGACCAAAGAATTTCACCTTTTCACCATCCCCACCTGCGGGGATACGCTAAAGGGAGGACAGAGGACCAATTAGAGCACATTACAGGAAAATTCTGGATTCTTTCAACATGCAATAGTTTCCATAAATGTGGCTACTGTGGCTCTATGGGACATGCACTTCCCACCTCTGTTGTAGGTTCCGATACAGCTGCATAGGGATCCACTGGGGACAACTCAACTTGCATATTTATTCGCACGTGCTGGTATGTTTTGTTTGAATTGCTGGTTTGAATTGTTATGAGGAGCTAAATCAAATGGAAAAGGAAAAATGAAGAATGGAGGCAGATGCAGAAAAGGAGCAGGACCGTCCTGGAAGACAATATATCCCAGGAAACTTGTAGTGTTCCTGTGATCTGTCATTGCTCTCCACAGCTGACTGGGTTGGAAAACGTTTTGCTACCAGTGGGACCTGCTCATTCCAGACTTATAAATAAAAGCTAGGCCTGTCCACAGGTGAGAGTGATCCCAGCTGTGTAACTAAGTAAGGAAAAATTAATTTGCGGCTCTGATTAACATTGCCATCTTGCCCCAAACACCTCCTAGGTGGCAAATGCAAAGTTAACACAACCCATACAGCCACAGTGACGACATTAAAGGGAAATACACCAGGTTAAAATATACCAGAAATTTCCTTTAATCTAAATAAACAATTAACGGTTCGGCGAGTTTCTCACCTGTACAAATTTCTCTTTCAGTGAAGTCTTGTCTCCATGATAGATGTAGACGGCACCCCGGTGGTCGTTCTCAAAAGGTGCACCGATCGCCACATCATTAAACCCATCAAGATTTAGATCTGATACGGCTGCGATGGCTGTACCAAACCGGGCACCACATGGTTCATTTTTATTAGTGCAGCTGGCTGAACGGGCAGTACAACAGGACTGATTGACAGGCTTTAACGTGAACTTGTGCTCAAACTGGCCATCCTAAAATGTAAAAAACAAAAACACAAGGAAGAGACTACAATCAGTGGACTCACCATAACAGTCTTCTCAGAGTGAATTTTTGTTGAATCTGACACTTTCAATCAAAGATGCACGCAAACACACAAAAATACCATCTTCATGTACCTGGTTGAGTGTGTAGACGTAGACTTGTCCCTGCTCATCTCTCTCTGTGCCCATGAACATCGGAGCTCCAATCAAGAGGAGATCCGTGTAGGAATCCCCATCGACATCGACGGTCTGGAGGACGCTGCCGAAGTAGGAACCAATCTGCGCACGAGTCAAAATCACCTGTCATTGTTGACCCTTTAAGCAATGACTTGCTGAAACACAAATTTTCACCTGCTTCTGATCTCTATAGAAGAGTTCCAGAACAATGTGTGAGATGCACGCACACACAACGTGGGGTAAAACACAAACCAGCTCTTCGGGGTAGATTAACATTGTTAACATTGTTTTGTGCCTTAAACTGTTAAACCCAGTGAGCTGAAAAAATGACTATCGTCTTTAAGCTTTTCAGACATACTGATGACAGATTCCAGACATCAAAGTGAAGGAGGCTCACCTGTTCTCCTTTAAGTATCTGTGAGACAACAATCTTGTTATTTTCATCCAGACGATAGATAACAACCCGGCCTGTGTGGTTGTACCGCGGTGCACCTGTGATGTACAGCACTCCATCAGGGGTGGACGCTGACTGGACATCATAGCCTGAGGAGACAAATAAATTCTGTATTAAATTCAAAACATACATCAGCAGGCATCATCAGGAATGTGTCATAGACACACAGTATACACACTTAACGATGCTATGAGAAATACACACCCTGGCTCTCTAAGTGGGATATTTTTAAATGCTTCTTCCCCCAGTTGTTTACATCGCACTGTGTGGAGGAAACTATAAAACACAACTGGAAAGTGGCAGGACACACTCACAGACTAGCACAAAAGGCTATGTTTGCAGTCAGACATTTAGGTATGAGCATGTGGTGCCAACAGCTGAGTTTACAGTACGTGAGCCTGGACCCACCAGTGCTCTTTCTAATGACATGTTGATTAAATAACTTGATATTAAGATGCTGTGGTTGCTTTACGAACCATAAAAGGCAGCAGGACAGAGAGAAGAGCCTGTGTATATTATTTATGTGACAGAGAGAGATGCGTCTGCTGTCAAAGTTGGACAAATTACCTTTCTTACGTACTTCTCCATGCAGCAGAAACTCTATATTAATTCTGCAGCTGTAAAATTTCACTTAATCTCTTGAAAGATCTAGTTTATCAGCGTACATAGAGTTGCTCATGCAAGTGTAAAAACTGCTCCACAATATATTTGCTGGTTTACTGACAGGTGTAAGTTTTTATACTTATATATATATATATATATATATACATACAGAGAAAACAGTAAAATTGAAATATACGAAATAACCAAAACAGATAATGTATTTGTGCCATGGAATTATTAAGAGGTACAGCGCCACCACCCTGCCTTGCTGCTAATTGGTGACCTTCTATCCATTTCCAATGATACATCTGTGGCTCATGTAGGACCCTGTCACTCACAATAAAAAGCTGATTGGGAAAATATGTTTTCAGGGTCTTTAAGACATTACTGGTCAACTCACCGAGGTACCCGGCAAGTCCTTCGTACCCAGCCTCAGTGTTTGGGTCATAGAACTGGGTCTTTCCTGGAACGATTGTTCCTGCAGCAGTATGCATTACCACTGTCCCGTTCCAGTCATACGCTCCCACTGCTCCCAGCAACACACCTTCCTACGGGAGACAAAAGAGATGATATCAGGAACAGTCACATATGAGATTATACGATTTTATTATTGGTGAATGGTGTGAAAAACAATTTTGTCATTTTTACTCCAACAGCAGTGATGGAAAAAGTACATTACAAGTAAACGTTCTGCATACAAAATTGTACTCATGCAGAAAAGGCTCCTTTTAAAGTGTCATATTATTACAAATATTGTTGGAATGTTATTTCTGATTTTAATTGTTAAACATTCATTTGTATCTAAACTTTCAACCTGCAATATAATTAAATCTGTCAAATAAATGTAGTAGACTTAATTGCTACAGTTAATCAACAACAATTTTGATAATCAACAGTTTAAGTTACTTATTAAGGAAAAATGACAAACATTTTGTGTGTTTATTTGTTTTTTTTATCTTGGTTAATTGAATTACTTTTGGTTTTCAAGTCAGAAACAAATAAGCTATTTACAGGCGTCACCTAGGGGTTTGGGAAGTTGTAATAGGCATTTTAAAATGAATCAATTCATCAAAAAACAACTGAACAGATTAAATGATAATCTAATTTAATAATTAGCTGCAGCTGTAAGTATAACCTCACAAAAATTTTGACCCAAGTCAATACACAAAACCACACAATTCATCTCTTTTTGTCTACAGGAAACAGTTATTCAGTAAGATGGGAGGAAATCATTACAATGAACTGCATCAAGAGACTCTTTCCCTCTGTTGACCATTAAAACGAGGCCTCATGCGTTAAGCACACAGTGGAATGACTCAATTTGATTGTTTCTGGTTTTGCTAAGGTGAAAGAGCCACTGAGACAGTGTGCACAGTGATCGAGGAGGTGATAAACATGAGTCAGGAAGAAGAGGGGAGCCTGTTTGTTTTTTTAACAGACATAGGAAATGCCTAATGAATGAAATCAAGAGGTGTGTGGAGGGGCAAAAGCAAACATGTTGTTTTTACTGTAGTGAGCAAACATCTGATTCAACTTCCCTCATTGTCTTTCATGCTGTACATGCCCCCTGTTTGCCCTTCTGTCTCTTTCTCTCTATGTCTCACACACTGTCGTGCAATCAGACCAAACAGTCGGTCTGAAGTCTGCAGCAGCGTGAGCACAGAGGACAGAGAGAGTCTGTGTCTGTGGAAACTTCTACTGACCGAGGTGAATCACCAAAGGGTTGAAGATGCACCAGAGATAACACTGTGGTATTGTGTCTGGACGGGTCCGTTAATAGAGCAAACACCCATGCATGCCAGCACATAGACTTGCACGCAAGCACATAAAATAAACAGTTCCTTTTAAACTAAATGTCTACAGTCATGTAAACCTCGCTGTGATCTAAAGATATGACACAACCCTCTCAGCTCCGTCTGGTTCGGTGATTTTACAGTAAATACTTTTGCAAATATGGTATTTGTGTATTCCTCTGAGATAAATAATTGGATTTAGACTTACTTTAGAAGTGTGCGCACTAAAACCAGCCTGGGACATCTCCATCTCAAAGGAGGAAGTGAAATTGCCAGTCGTAGCTGAGGAGAGAAAAGTTCATGAATTCATCCTCATTTAACCTTTTGTGGAAAAACAAAACAGTAAATAATGAAATTTTGTCTTAATGTGGAATAGCGTGACATTTGAGAAAATCCCTTATTCATAAGCCATTTTCACAGAGATCAATAAGAACTCTCATATCTGTACAGTAAATATGGTTAGTTACAAAGAATAGCTTGTTAGCTTAGCTTCCATCCACCAGCACTTCTAAAGCTGAGTAATTAACAAATTATATCCTAATTGAATTGAAAACTAAATTGAAAAAAGTGACGTGTTGTAGTTAAACGGGGGAGTTCTGTGCTGTAACAATTTCTTGGTAAACAACAGCAAGGAGCCAGGCTAGCTTTTCCTTGTCTTTATGCTAAGCTAAGCTAATCGGCTCTTGCGCTCTCACCCATAGAACATAAGAGTGGTATTCATCTTAATAAAGAAAGTGAATATCATGAGTGTTTTTTCTTTAGAAGTAGGCCTAAAGAGTGATTTTATGTTTGATACACTGAGGGTTGCACCTTATTTACTATAGTCACTGAGTAAAGAAACACTCCAGTTACTTAAGTCCTTTAAAATATGCTGAAATGTTTTTATAAAGTGGTTCATAATAGCAAATGGATCTAATTGTTAGTTAGGGCATGTTTTCTTTTTTAATATATCCAACATGCAACAAGTTAGCTGTTTTCCTGTTTCCAGTCTTTGTGCTAAGCTAAGCTAACTGACTGTAACTTCTTATTTAACAGACAGTGGCATCTTTTCATTTAACTCTCATCAGGACAGGACTCCAGGAAGTCTGGCCAAGGAATCCGGCACATACCCAACCTGACCCAAATTAGGTCAACGTGTGTGTGCATGCATATGTGTTTGTGTGTGTTTACAGGGTTACCTTCCAAGGCAAAAATCCTGCTTCCCAAAGCATCCACAATGGTCAACAAGGCCACCTCATCGGACACGTTGAAGAAGTGTTCCCGTAACGGTTTACTGGAGATCGACTCAATTTCCTTGATAAACTTCTGCATTTCTTCTGCACTTTTGTTCTGACGATTGTAGTCACCCAAAACCTGGAAACAACAACAAACTATCTTAACATCAGAGCTCAAATAAAGTCACAGAATGAAAGACTGATTAAACTGACTTAACTGTTTTGATTATGGTTAAATAATTGTTTTTTTAAAAAGTTGCCCAGTACTTTATGTACTGGGCAGTAAGTTAAGTATTTTTTAAATTAACTGATTTATTTATTTTCATCAACTACACAATCACAACAGTCAGTATAATTGCTATATGTAACTATGATTTCTGCATACTCATGAATAACAAATAAGCTTTTCTGGAACAGTTATGGTGTACACAAAACGTTAACTTCCTCCTTAGATCATGAAACACAGTACACACATGTTAATCTGTAAAAACAACACAAAGGTAGTTTTTGTACCCACAGCAATGCCAAACCTCTCGATGTTGTCATTGTCACAGTCTGCCATGACCTTGTCTAGATTATGGAAGTCATGTGATTCTCCGTCAGTCACGATCACCATGACTTTCTTCACCCCAAGTCGCGCACCACGCTCTGGCATAAAGGCTTCCATCCTGATTGGCAGAAATTTTCAGAATTCAGTCAAATGAACACACTTTCTAGAAAGTGGGCATTAATTTTAGGGAGGGAGGTTGGTCGTGCTCCTTTTTGGAGTCACAACTTTATGCTAATTGTAAGTAAACATCCAAAAAATAAAGAAACAGGATATGGTTAGCCTAATTATGGCCAAGTTGCAGTTTACATCCATGTCTGTCCAGACTCATATAATATATGTAATGACTGATAAAGAGCTTGGTCACATGGTGCAACCATCTGAAGCTCAATATCAACAAAATGCAAGAGCTTGTGGTGGACTACAATGTTTCAAATATGGATGTTGCTGCAAAGAAGCTAAAGATTCTTGGATGAAACATGGATTCTTCACACACATGTTCAACCCGGCATCACAGAAGATCTATACAATCAGCAGAGTTTGTGTGAGATTTTGTCATAATTAGCGTATGAATTCTTGAGTTATTACTAAAAACTTGTTTAATAGGTCACAGTGACCTTGACCTTTGACCTCAGACCACCAAAATTTAATCAGTTCATACTTGGGTCAAAGTGGACATGTGTGCCACATTCAAGGAAATTCCCTGTAAGTGTTCCTGAGATATCACGCTCACGAACATGGGACTGATGTGAGGTCACAGTGACCTCAGGTCATGACCAGAAAATTTCAGGGTAGCAGTGCATGTGTGAAAGTGGCTTAAATTAAGAATGGTACTGTCCCATTCAAATGCCTATTAAACCGTTCATATGAGTGTTGAGTACCTAGCAGTATCGATGCCCAGGAAAGTCATGGTTTTGAAGCCGGTCTGCTGAGGAAGTTCTTCGACGAATTCCAGCAGAGCAGGAGTGTTGTCAAACTGGCTCAGATTGACTCGGTGAGTTACAGTCTCACCATAGGACACTATGCCCACCTGGAAAACACACACACACACAAACACACACACACACACGTTATTCTACATCAAATTTATTTGTTCGTTTCCCTTCGTCCATGTTCTTTATTCTGCTCCCCCTCCCAGGCAGTCTGTTGAGGATGTGGTTGGGTCTGGTGGGGTTGATATGACACAATGTTCTATATACAGAAGGCAGAGGACTTCAGCAGCAATGGAAGATGTGACTTACAACCACCGGGCTCCACAGTGACAAGACTTTCCAGTGTTTCCCTCTGGAAAACTCCACAAGCCTCAGGCCAGATCAATGTAACCATAATAAACTTAACTAACCACTCATTCGAACAGCGATCCAAGAGGACAGAAATACACTCAAGGTAAAACTTAGTAAGGCAAAAGCTAAAATTACTTTAAAGACTAAAAAGGGTTCTGTTCATTAAGTCTGCTTTACGAACGCCATCTTATAGTTATTGTTACTGTTGGTACCATGTGGAAAATTCCATAATGGAAGACATTTAAGTCATTAAATATAATATGAAAAATTGAGTTGGCAGCAAATCTGCAAATATTCCTTTTTTTTATCCTTTTTCTATGTCTTATATAACTCAACCATTTATCCAAGTTTGATTCCACAACCTGGTGCTTACCACTGCACCCATCCATATATTTAAGGCATGTGTTTATTTCCAACATGATCATAATTAAAGTTTTTCAATAGAACATTATAATTTTATATATAATCTTACCATTCATGCAACTGACCTGTGAGAGTTTTGGTCCGATCTCAATTTTCTCAATGAAACGCCGCAGAAAATCGATGATACTGGACCAGGGGTAGATACTGTTGGATCCGTCCAGAACTATCACAATGTCCAGCTCCTTTGCACACTCTGGGGAAAAAGCCATAAATTATACTTAATTAAATGGTAAGTTTGGTTTCGATTTGTGTTTTATACACATCTTTAAACTTTTCCAAAGATGACTGACTGGTCTCACTAAAATAGCTGATTTCACCCAAAGAAACAAAAATAGATTATGCAACACATCCAGTCCTCTTCCTGTTTACTTGTACAGCCGACACACTAAAAGCAGCTCCAAATGAAACTGAAATAATGTAGAGCGGAGGTTCCCAACCTGGAGGTCCGGTTATCAGGGATTGCAAGATTATTAAAAGAAAAGGAAAGCAGAGAAAACATATTCCTGCTAGACACACTTATGTTCACAGTGTTTTACTCTCTTTTTTTGAAATGCTGAAAAATTTTAGGTCTAAGGAATAGTTTGTCATTTTCAATTCAATTCAAAGATCTTAAACCTTCAGTGTGGAACTTCTGTCTCCCTCATCTGTCAGTGAGATTAATGACACAAACACTGTCGACTGTCGAAGCCATAAGCTCCGACATACTGTACCTCTAGCTAGTGTGGCCTGTAACCCATGGATGTAACCTATTACTTCACTACATTGGCTCCAGCTTTTGCTCTGGAAAACCAATCTTTGCTAAACCGCATTCCTATCGGTAAGCCAGCGCAGGAATGTCACCACCAACACCGGTTTTAAAACTTTTGCAAGGACTTGAAGGTAATGGACATTTATTTTTATGAAAAAGTCCCGTCCTCCAGGTTTAAACAAACTCACGCAACATACAAATCTCAATAAAAACAATAAGGATAAAATCATGCAACCCAACGTTATATTGTTTTGAAAAAAATATATATAAAAGTATAAAGTGCTTGTTGACAACTAAAAGTGCCATTGTGCTGGGCACATCAGTAAGCACATTTTGGAAAAATCCCTAAAAAAGTAATTTTGATGGATTTTTACAGCACTATATGAGCAGTCTAGTGTATTTGTTTGTTTCTGCTAAATGAATGGCAGTGAAAGTGATACTGCAAGAGGGCAGAGAAAGAGAAACAAAAGAGAATATGACTGTGTACTGTTTATTGTCCGGTTCTTTCTAAGCTGTTTCCTTCCTGGGAAACAGAGTGCAGACGCAGTAAACTGTCTCCTAACTTGGGCATTTAACACGACAGAAGGGATGGGCTGGGCCAGGCCGGAGAGGGTTGGGGGTCACAGACAAGTTTACATTAAGAAGAATGCTCTAATCTCCCTCTTCGCTGAAGGAGGGTGAGTTTGAAGTCAAGATCTTGGGCGGTACTACTGTGAAGAGTAGATTATAATCTCTTATCCCCGACGGGCCATTTGTGCACATCCTGTGTGGATCTGATGAGTCTAATTTCGTCAGGCTGCGTACCTTGCACAGCCGGTGCCACAGAGTTGAGGATCTGGAAGGAAGCGCTGACATTCGCACAAACTCCTGAGATGTACTGCTGCTGCCCGCACATGTAGCCATACTGAGGACCACAGGCCTGTGGAAACAGGAAATACACAGATACATACAGGCTAAAAGACTCCAGTTGCTTGAGAAAATAAAGCTGGTTAGTTTTCCACCAGTATGAGGTCATAGGTGAGAGGAGGTTCAGGGCTACTGAAGTCAGAAAGCAAGAGGAAAGAACTACTGAAACTGAGGATTACACAGACTCTATTAAAAACCATGATAGATTCCTACTTCTCTAAGAGAGAAAAACAGAAGAATTGAGCAGGAAAGGAAACAGGGATTTAAAATTACCAACAATAACTGGAAAATGTAATAACATCTATTAATCCTTCAGCCTTATTTCCTTAGACTTCCGTGCATGCACCACAACCTCAGTGCTTTCCTTACAGCCAGAGGGATACTAGAGTTGTAACAAGAGTCTACAGCTATGCTATATGCTATAACATACTCACAATGACAATGCTAACATGCTGATGTTTAGCAGCTTTACTATGTTTACACCATGGTATCATTAGCTAATTAGCTAATATTAGCATGCTAACATTAGCTACTTAGTGAAAAACAAACTGAGGCTGATGGGGTTGTCATTAGAAAGAACTTAGATTATTTACACATCCCCTTTTCCTGTTCAAACTGTCAAATGTTTCAGATTAACTCTGATGGGTGTTAAGTTACAGCATAAAAACACGGGCTTGGGGTTAAAGAGTTATGTTAACACTCATGTTAACCACATAAGGTGTGAGGGTCAGAGCATCAGTTATACTTGCAGCTGTATGGTAGCGGCCCTCGCAGTCCAACATTATATTTTCTTGGACAAGTTGCATGAAGCCCACATTTATTTTTTCATAGTTTCTATGAAATGTACCATGTACAAATAAAATTGTTCATAGAGTTCATTACCGTAACCACTTCATAATCATCATCAATCAAACGTAATCACCACCTCCTACATACTCATGCATTTCTGCATTTAAACACTTGATTCACAGTATCCTGCTACATTCCCAGGACATGAAGCCTCACTGGGAAACATGGAGGGTCAAGCCCACTGTTTCCATACAGTGCAAAGGTCCAGAGAACATATACTGCTCAGGTTCTTGCAGAAAATATGCTAAGTTCAGCCTTCCTTTTGAGATTGATATGGATAATTTACTATAGAGCTCTTTTGTATATTACAAAGAGGAACTCCTCCCTTACCAGAAATCCTCCATTGGGATTGGTCACCAGTGTGGTTCCCATGGTCATGTTCTCCTTGACTTCATGTAAGTTGGGAATTGTTGTGTTTTCTAAGAAAAATATGAATGAATAAACAGAGTGAGACAAACAGAGAGCAGAACAGAGAGGAAGAACAGCTGGACAAATTCCTCTTCTGTATTTTCCCATCGGAAGAGAGCTGCTCACCCTCCTTCCTTTCGTCCATCTACACCAAGAAGATGTAATAACCACTGACGTGGTTAAATATAGCATGTTTCATTACTTTACCATACTGTCCCTCAGTGTATGGCAGTTAATAAAGGATACAGAGCGCAAAACTAAATGTTCTAAACATTGCAGGGAAAAAAGAAAGAGAGGATTCGAATCATTAGGCAATCACAACATGTGGCTAAAATTAGCCTGTCACGACAAACTATTGTTCAAACTTCGGAATGCTTTGGATCTGCCTTGCTTTTCTTTCTGGGGGATAATCTCACAAACCCATTCATAAGCATTTTGAGCTTTTTACCAATTCCCATGGAGGGATTTTGATATTAATTTATGACTTTGGCATGTGCTGTCAAACGTGCAACAGGACTGTTAGGAGTTAGTAGTGTGACTTGATGACATTAAATGCCTTAAGTTTAGCTTTATTCTTCATCTCTGTGTGAATACAGATTCTTGCTTTCCTTCCTCTTCCTCTAATGCTTCATGCAACAAAAAATCTAACACGTTTTATTTAATGTACAGTAAATGGTCATATCTCATGCACCATAACAAAACTCCGATGTGAAAATAAGTTGGTTTGTAATGTAACCTGTCCTTTCTCTTAACTATCTGATAAAATGAGTGATATGAACCAAGATCCTGCACCTCATGATACATCCACATGGGACTGAGAGCAGCTTTGTGGGGCTGCAGAGGAGAATACGTGCTTTGTCTTCAGTGAACTGTGAACTCCAGATAACTATCAGAACAAATCAGACTTATCACAGAATCCCTCTTGGTCTGGAATGACCTCTTGAAAAGAAAAATGCATGTCAAATATCATTTGTAAAGTGGCGTCTACTATCAGCATTATAACCAGTGATTTATAGGTAGTAACTTCAGTTAGTAGTAGGTTCATGTCACTATGAACAGACCGAAATGACTTGAATTATAAACGTAACATTTCAGTTTATCAAGATCATGCTCCACAGTTACACATGGCATCCATAAAAAACATTGTTTGTTGTTTTGCGTGTTTGCAATCGTGCAGCCAACCGATTACTTTTATTTACAGTCAATTGGATTCAATTTTCCAAACAGAATGTAAACATATTGCAGTAATGTTTTGCAGACAACTTTCTTGCCAGAATTTTATCACACATAATAGTCGTGGAATAACCACCTTTAAATGTTGTTGGTCGGATGGAAACGTGATTAAAAAATTACAGCATAGCCACACAAATTAAACTTGGCTAATTATGGTTTGGCATATCTCTCTTCTGCTCCGCAATAGTCTAAACCAGCCATTCTCAACCAGCGAGCCGCAGCCTACTGATGGGCCTCACGGTGCCTTCTAGTGGGTTACAGAAACATCGGTATGCCACCTGGTTAGATAAACATTTTTTGATCATTTAGAAAGCTAGTTATTTTTATGTCTAAATGTGCGGAAGAATTAACATAAATAAAATTAAAATACAAACTTTCAATGACCTGTTACGTTTGAATATCTATCATATTATATATTTGGTTATTGAATGAGTCTTGCAGTTGCTGCTGCAGCACTGCTATTGTTGTCATAATGTAAACCACTCCCAGTTGTTTGCTGAGTGGTCTGGCTGCCAGGCTTAGTCGATTCCCAGTGGATGTGTCCAGACTAAATTTGTTAGATTTTAAGCTTTTGCTTGTCGGACTCATCCAAGAGAAAACAAATACAGGAGTCTCCACTGGCTAGTGGTTTTTGGCCCTGACTATATTATCAGAACTCAAAGGCAATAATTTACCAACAACAGTTAACTCCTGTTATTTGATAATTCTGAGGCGTGTACAGCTTTGTTGAAAAGTCTTAATGCCTGAGCTGAGAGTTGGTGTAGATCTACTGTGAAAACTAGCGCTCAGTCTTCCTGTGTTGACATGCAGCCAAACACTATTAGAGGCTTTGCAGAACGCTGACCTGGAGCTAAGTTGTGTTTGTCTGTTTAAATAAAATATAATTGGAAGGATGAAACCTAAAAACCTTGTTTATTTACTGTCTTCCTCTTCTAATAGGCCTCACTTCCTCCTCATGAGACTCACTCAGATATACAGAAGATTTGAAAGCACAGTTACACAAAAACCAGCCATAAGGCAGTTCAAGTAAAAACTGAAGAATGTCTCGATTTGGACAGTTAGTCAAAAAATGTCCATTGTAATTTCCCACAGTCCAAGTGGTCACAGGCCACCCCCCACCCGCCCACCCACACACACACCCACACACACACCCACAC
>JBBPCS010042088.1:0-20249 GCA_037974645.1 Hollardia meadi
TGTCTGAAACAATGTTTGGGTGGGTTTTATGGGTCAAAGAACATCCACATGAATACCAGGACTCAGGGTTTTCCACTTGAACATTGTACTGTAGCCATGATCAATGTCAGTCACTTCATCTGTCAGTGGCTTTAATGTTGTGGCTGATCGGTGTATAAGAACAACAAAATACTATAATAGTCTGCTATCTTATCTGTGTATTTAACTGAACCAGGTCTGTGTGACAGCCTTAAACAGTGTATCAGTGTGTGATTGATTCATCTGCTCATATACCAGTGTCCCCAAGACACCTCCTTTACATTCAGTCAGTAAAACAACTCTGATGATAAAATCATGCCATTCCCCTGCAGTAGAATGACTTCTAACCCCCCTGCTGACTCACATTCTTCTCAGAATCATAAGATTTTTCATTACTATTTCACATACAACGTATAAGCTCACAATACAGTCTGCACTTTCAAAGACCACAAAATAACAAAGCTGAAATTGAAGCAAAATTGTCCCCTGCTTATTTCAAAGAGACAAATATCACATATTAATAGATCTCCATGCTGTTTCGCTGTGTTTTGCGCTGCCACGATAATTTAGAGTTCATTTGAAGATGGAGACATCGACGGGATTGCCTTGTGTGGTCTTTAATGTTTTATTTTTCTACACACAGGCACACTTCTGTCTGTCTAACTTTCACAAGCTTGCATAAAAGCCAAACCCATAATGATCTCAACACACAAATACTGTTTGTAAGACAGTACAGAGGGATTACGCTGGGGTTGCCTATTAATATGAGTATGCTTGCATGTGAGATGGCTGATCATTTGACTGGACGCAAATGGACATGATTTTGTTATACATTCGTAATTATATTTTCTGTACTCTGTACTCATTGTAATCTGTTGTGAATGCCTTAGGTTCAGTGAATGATGAACTGAATCTTTATAACAGAATACTCAAGATGAACTTAGTGCATTTAATCTATCAGTGTCAGTTGAGTCATGATATACATTAGATCTATCTTAATTACTGGTTAAAAGCTTACTGAAAAACAGTGAAAGCCGAAACACTCATGACCTGATAACTGAAGCAAGTTGTAGCGAGGTGGTTGCTGAGCTATTGACCTTATAAAGAGTGCTTATACAGACCTAATTTTATACTTAACTGCGCAAAAAAGGTTCAGCCAACAAAATTTGGAATTCAAGAACTGAAGTCAGAAGCAGCTGAATGTCATTGCATTATGAGCAGTGATGCGATCATTAACCTTGCATTGCTTTACTACAAATCTTTGAAATTAAATAAATTAGCTAGAAGCTAACATTAGCCCTTTTTACACATAGATCGCAAAATACTGCCACAGCAAAGATCCTTCTCTACACCATCTTTGTTTTTTTTATCTACACTGAACAAGACAATGGCAGCATAATGCTAAACCACAAGCAGAAGAGGCATGATAAGCAGTGCTTTGTCCACAGTAGAACGACATGACAATAACAATCAGTTCTATAGTAGTTGATCTCGTCCTCTGCTCGGAGGGTAAGGAGCTCCTCGCGTTGTCTCCCTACTTTGCAGACATTTCCGGTTGCTTTCCTTCTTCTTTGTATTAGTTACTAACTACTTTTAAATTTCTCGGTTGTGGGTTGAACACACAACACATTGTCAAAATATGACATTACTGTCCTGTCCTGCTGACTCACAGGCTCACTCCTTTTATACAGATGTCGAAGAGGCGCTGTTACTATCTCTGCTGCCGGCTCAGAGGTTAAACAACCCCACATTCCTCCTTACGGAGGAGCACAGGTAAGGCACAGTGGATTTACCAGACCTTTCTTGCAGCAGATACTTGCCTGCTGCTGAAAATACAGTTGATGAGAGCAGTGCGACTGAACCAGAACAGTAAAGCTAAAAGAGGCTACGTAGAGCAGAGAGGAACTTTAGAGTTAAGTGAGAATTCTCTGCCTGATATGTCACTTCAAGCGACCATTTTACCAATACACATAAAGATTTTGACCCATTCCTCATTAAAAAAAAACACGTTTGAAAAATTTGCAGATGTTAAAGGGAAGAGGGAGTTTTGGGGGAAGTTGATGGTTCAACTATGGTGCGGGAAAAGAAAAAGCCCAGTCCCCATGTAATGTATCCAAAGTCCAACTTTGTTAGAGGCTGCGAATTATTCATTACCAGCAAAATTTTTTAACAGGGATATCTCCATACAAAGTTATAGTGTTTTGATAGATATTACTTAAAGTTCCCCTCCGGACACATTCTAAAGTACATGAAAATACTCTGCTATGACTAATATTTTATTTAACATGGGTTTTGCCACATTAAAAAGTTTTAAAAACCCTGAAAAAGGGCTGGAAGCACATCTACTCTTTCAGATGGCTGTTAGAGGAAACATGGGAGAGATTCAGACATAACGTTACATGTTTGAGCCTCAGTCAGACCCGGACTCAGACGAGGAGTCTGTTGAGCATCGAAATCAGCAACTAGCAGACGTATCAGAATGCTAAGTGTAGTTAGCAACTTTTGTTTATGTCGTTTGTTAGCTTGTACCTGGCAGTGGCTGAAACAGCGTTAGTGGTGGTGAACCGTACAATAATATCTGCTATGATGTTACAGTGTGTTCACATCTTGATAGCCAACCAAGTTAGCATGGGAACTGACTCATTGGCAGCAGTAGTATGCTAATTAAACAGCGACTGGCTTTCTTGTTTATGATGTACCAAATCGAGTACTCTCTACTGATATGACAGTAGTGGCACAGAAAACAGACGTTTCAGTCTAGAAATCAAAGCAGTTACAGAGTTAAGGTGTTGCTGTCTTGAATGTAGCATACTGTTTAATTAGTTTGTTTAAGAGTACACCTCAGTCACGCTGTTTACTTTCCATTTACATCATTTTCCTCAGCTGTAATTAACACAATGATTCAATGTCTTCCATTTCTCAGTAGACCAAACTATAAGAAAATGAAACTGTGCAGAGCTGTAAACAGTGCTGAGGCATGCGTGAGGAGATTTACATAATAAATCAGCTCTGTACCTCTGCAATGCACTCCTTTAAATCCAATGTAATGAATGTCACTTGAAGGACTCGGTTCAGACTGGGGGTGGGGGTGGGGGAGTGTTCAATTATTGTGGAGTAAGAGCAATCCAAAAAGGTTTCCCAGCCTCCCCCTGCCTAGAGCGTATGTGGAGGCTCTCTATTTTCTGCATATGTCACCTGTAACATTAATTTGAATAATAACTGAGTGGTCTCTCTTCACTGTTACCTTCCCCTCCATTGCCCCCATAGCCTCTGCAGGGTGTGAAAGGTCTTCTCATTTGCGTCCCCATTGTTTCTGAACACGTCTGTGGGCGTTCCAAAACCTTTCAGTCTGGACAGATGCTGAATGTCAACACTCACAGCAGTCAACAGGGGATTTTCACAAGGCTTCTCAGCACATGAGACAACCTGGACTTCACCTCTTTGATACAGAAAAAACATAATTTGATGGTGTGAAATAGGATAAGTGGATTTTTTTCTTTAAATTGCAGGTTATTCAAACTGATTAGGAAAGGTAAGTAGGGCACGCTCTGTAATCCTCCTCCTCTGCAGCTTTCCATCCACCGCTTGCTTGCTTGACGTCTCTCCACTTTGCTGGAGTTTGGCTGAAACATCCATCTGAAAATCCGCAAATGCAAATTAAAATAACAGCCTCGTTGCAGCGCAATAATTCTGCTGTGACAGATCAATTGGAACATTTCAACCATTTTTCTTCCCCCAGCTCCTCATGCGACTCATTAGGCCCAAAAATAAAGCTCCTGCTGAAAAGTTTTGGAGAACACCACACCATGCTCTTATGTAGAATACAGACATCAACCTTTCTCTCCCCGGATCCCCACACCATATCTTTTTCCCCCCGTTTTTGTTTGGGATTTCTTGTGATGTTGGCACACTTCAAAGCCGTCAGATTGACAGCGCTGCAGACTGAAAGATCCTATTCTTCTGCCTGGTGGAATTATGCAGACATCTCTCTTGAGCACCACTTCAGAACCTCACTCTCTTTACTTTAAATATCTGGCCTCTGCGTGACACCCCCGCAACATGCTGGGAAAAAAAGTATCTGTGAAGGAAAGGAGAAGGAAAAAACTTAGCTAGTTTAACACAATATTACACATCAGTTAAACATCCTACAAGCTGTTAAATGGAATGACACTAGCGAGTGGTGTGAGTGTGGGGAGTTGGAGAAGAAGCCCTGAGGGAGGAGAAAAACAACTTTCCCTCGCCATAACTGCGCAGAAGAATAAATCTGCTGGTGATGACATACACCAGACCGCCAGAAAATTACCCAAGCACATATGGACTTCCAATGGATTTTCTGCCTCATTTTGTCCCTGCCAGTCTCACATTCTTGGGTGAGCCATCGTGCTCCCAAGTGTCGTCTCACAGTTCAAACCAGACTCGAGACCGTCAGAGTCGTCCTTAGCCGGCGGAGCATGTGCAGAACAGCCACTCAGCCCTGACCTCCCTCACAGCCACCAGGCCTCCGGCTGCACTGTTGCACTGCACTGTGTCATCCATCACAGCTGTCATAATCCTATCTGCGCTAATATTACAAACAAAGCCAGAGTGGTTTATCTAACACAAAACCACAGTGTGGTGTCATGAGGCAGAGGGCAATGACTCTGAGATCTGTAAAAAAAAAAAGGGTCATAAAACCTTAACCTCTCTAGGGGAGACCCTATACCACAGAAACTTTGGCAGGGTAGCTAGCGAGCTTGTCACACTCACAGACCCCCCCTGACTCACAGTCACACAGACCACTGCAGACGACTTCAGCAACAATGGCAGAGGAAAGCCAGTCCCACAGAGACTTTGAGTTTGTGCTGCTGTTATTGTGTCATTACATTACAGCTCTGACGGATTTTGTTGAAATAATGCAGCTATTGCCAATGAGGAATGTTTACAATATAACCAAACCAGCATTAACACGAACAAAACTACCACCAGTCAACAAATTTTATGAAAAGGCACACAGTTTGACTGAATTAAGAATAACAATGAAAACGTTGCGCTTCCAAAGCAACAGAAATAACTTACTGCATACTGTGTTGGTCGGTAGTATGTAGTAGGCGGTTCCGAATACAGCCATAGTCATCTATAAATTAGGTTAAAATGTCCATGACATATGCACAGCCATGATTTTAAGATTGACTTTGCATACCAAATAAAAAAAAAAAATAGAACATATAAATATGAACACAACAATCTAGCTTGAACAAACTGTTATACAGCTGTCAATGTATGAAAAAAAGCCTGAGCCAGGATCAGTCCCACTGACTTGGCTTTGTCTGATAAACAATGAGCATTTATCACAATGTGCCCCCAATTATTACCATGTGGATCTTGTTAGAGATTTTATGTGCGGCGCATCCCGCGAACAATTGTCTAATGATGAGCATACTGCTTTGATGACAATCGCATTCAGTCGAGTTGAAAAAAGAAGTTTGGTGGAATGAGATCCAAGATTAAGACCATCCAGCATAGATGCAATCAATATGTTGTGACGAACGTTGCTTTGTAGTGTAAGCTGCGATGGCTGCAGCAATTACAACAGCGTGATTGCAAGTCTAATTGGACATAACAGAGTAATTGTGAGTTAAACCACCAAAGATGCAGTGGTTTGAGGAGCATTGCTGAGCACACAGAGCATGGGTGTGCTGCTGTTGCTGCTGAGCTGGCTCTTCCATCTACAGCTTGTGTTCAGATCCCATCCCCTCAGCGAAGTGATGCACCCACGGCCCCTTTGGCAAGACGCACTGCAGCTGTTCTGGAGACAGATGAACAGTGATGCGAAGGAACCCGTCTGACCGTTTACCTCCAACACCATCCATCATCGCTGACAGCTCTCGATCATTGCTCACATTAATAAAACTTTCCCATCAATATTGTGGGCCAGGATATTCCCCAGTGAGCTGCTCTCTGTCTTGGTGGCTTTGTAGAGATGTATATCATAAATCTAACCTCTCAATGGCCAATGAATTAGACCTTATACACAGGAGAGCCACAGAATAATAGAGAGACTTTGAATGCGTTGTAGAAGAATGGGAAAGAGGGAAAGACTGCTGAATGCACTTGTATGTGCACATATTATATAGTGAAAACGGCTGATCAAACTGTGAAATTGAAAATATGGGAACAACATTTTCATATGGCTTTTATTGACTTGTAAAAGATATGGCAGATGAACGTGATCACTGTCCATTTCAATCCAATTTTGGTCATTTGCAGGGGGCCATAACTGCGCAATACTCAGCAAGTGGTAGAAGATGATGCAGACAAACACAAACTCCTGAAAAAGACCTGGGCTGGAGCCAGGTTTTCAGATATGTACTATAGTTACAAATGGGGGGGGGGTGGGGTCAAAGCCCTCTGGACATTAACAGGAATAAAAGTCTGCAAAGGAAGTCCGGAATCCTACTACTTGTTTAGTTGGCGTTGGAGGTCACATTTTGAACAGCTGAGTCTGAAAATACTGGAACCACAGTTCATTAATGAAATTTGATCACAACAATATTTACAGGTTACAATAAAAATCTGGCCATTAGTTTTTAAGATAGTTTTATCCTTTAACCTTATAGTTCTGTTAGAGGGGGTCAGGGGTCACCAGAATTTTTAGCAACCATCCTCTGGGGACTATGAATATTAATACTCGATTTATAGCAACCTGCCTGTTGAATTTTGAGATATTTTGCATAATTGATATTTTGGCCTGAGGGAGGTGCTGAAACAAAGCTTATGGATCTTTCAAAACTGAAAGGATTCACCCTCTGGGAAGCATGAATGTGCTCCATATGTATCATAGCATATATCAATTTTTACATTTCATAAAGTGGATATTTTGGCCTGATGTTGGCACTAGAACGAAGGTTAGGATTACATTCTTTTTGTTTAATTCATCCCCTGGTCATGATAAATATTTCCAGCTATTTTAAGAAAATGTAGCTGTTAGTTTTTGGGATACCTTGATACCACTGTATTGGTTAAGAGGAAATTCTGACCTGATGGTACGGGAAAAGTCAGGAGGTCAGAAAAATCGTCAATCAGAATCTGTCAAAAATCTTTGGATAGATTGCAATTTATTATCTGCAAAAAGTAGAGGAAAAAGGTGGGCAGTTAAAGTTCAAAAACAAATATATATATACAAGTTGCCTATATGTAAATTAAATGTCTTCCATAGAACATGAAAATTCCCTTAAAAGAAGAAAAAAACATCCATACCTTGATTTAAATCTAAAGACATGTTCTTGTGCATTTATTTTAGAAAATAAACTGATCCTGAATCTGTGAAAAAGGGAAATGTATGGAAGTCCATTTCCACCAATGTGATCAAAAAAATCCTTGTAGTCATTATAATGAGAACCTTCTGAAAATAATGATTTAGTATATTAATATAATGAGCTACTATCATAAGTACTTATCTCAAAATAATAACTTAGTACGTACAGTATCTCAAAATAATGAGCTAGTAGCTCAAAATAAATAGAAACTTTATAAAAAATATTGACCCATATCTCAATATGATTTAGTGTCTCAAAATTAGAAAATAATGACTTACTTGTCTCAAAATGACTAAATGTGTCAAAATAATGAGAAATTTTCTCAAACTAATGAGTTACTATCTCAAAATAATGGCTTAGTATCTGAAAATGATGGCAAACTTTCTCAAAACAATGACTTACTTGTCTCAAAATACTTACTTGGTATCTCAAAATAATGAGACACTTTCTCAAAATGCACAAAATAAACTAAAAATAAAATAAAATGATTATCATTAATTGTCTCATTTTTAAAGACGTTTCTCAGTATAATAACTCAAGAGGATATTTTCTCATCACATTGGCTTCCATAGAAAATAAAGTCCAGAGCTGCTATTTCTGGAGAAATAAAGTAAAATACAATCGGTACATCTATCAATCAACATTTTTCAGTCACATGGATAAGCTGTAGGATGCTAATGTTACATACAGTAGATGTGTTCAACTGAGTGTTCCATGCTGCTCTGTATTCCACAGGAAAGTTGGCATACAAAAGTGCTCTTGGTTTTTGAGCTGCTCATGATGCACTTGTCACCAACACATTCAGCAGTGCACCTCAGTGCTGTGAAAATATAGGACTGAAGCAGATTATATAAGTGTTAGTTTTGAAGGTCTGTGATGTGTCTCCTTGGTGTGGATGTGACTAGAATAAGACATTGTTGGGGCTCTGTGCAGAACTTCTGAGAGCAGAGCATTCCTCAGATGTAATCTCCTTTGCCCAGATGAAAGACCCAGTCATAATGGACCATCTCCTGCTTATGAGGCCTCTATGGAGCAGGTCTGTAGCTTAGAAGGAGATTACAATGGATTTACCACTGATCTCGCACACTCCTTTGCAACTCCCCTACCCTCCGCTATAGCTTCACCTCCCAAAAGTACCACTCTGTGTGTGTTGCAGCCAATTGTCCCCAGCTTTGTAGGTACAGTATGTGAAGTAGCGATGAGATCGAAAGCTTTAAGCTAAACTTGCTCTGCGGTCAATCAGAGGGAGCTGCATTTACAATCCACACATGACTCTTTCCTTCAGCTCAGGAGTTTGTCGAAATCTGGGTCACTTCATCATAATGGGGTGAGGATGCAGTCATAAGCATGAGGTCACAGTGGGGAATCTCTCAAATCGCTAGCTGCCCCGCTGATGAAAAACCCACTGTCTCTCCTTCGAAATGTAATGTAGGTCAGTCCTGCAAGGATCTGCATGAATCACATACAGAGGAGGATGGGGTGGGAGGGGTTGGGTGCTGCTGAATAATTAATGCAACCGGATAGTTGGGTGAAATAATCCGATGTTTGTGTACCAAATCAGCGGGATGAGCAACACCTAGCTGTGCTTGCAGCGTAGCCTCAAAGGGCATGCATCAGACAAGGTTGAGTTGGAAGTGATTAGTCATGTTCATTACTACAGACATGTGGAATTTCCCGAATGGAGGAACCACAAAGAGCTGGGGGGGCTAAATATGGTTTGGCAACTATTAACAGTTTTGTCTTAAGGCCAACTAAAAGCTCTTGGTTAAAAGTTTCAAAAACATACTTTCTGAGGAATAGCCTCCCAACATGAGCACAACATCTTAGCTTTGGTTTTGGTCATTTCACAGCTCTGTTGTTGAAAGGTGAAGTGACATACTTATATGCAACAATCATGATTTAGCAGCATTTAAATCAGAATCTGATGACAGTTTGGTGGGGTCAGACCCACACATTGCTGGATCAGAAGATCAGCTGAGTGTTAGACTGTTTGAATGTGTTAAATTAATCATGAATATGTTTTCACTTAACCATTGAAACATTGGAATATTTAGTATGTGATTAATGATTAGAAGTATGTGTAGAATCAGAAATACTTTTGAAACCCAGTTTCAGGTACAAGATGTGCTCTTGGTTAGATGTTATACCTTAACTAAGCGTTTCTCTATAGGGGCAGCACTGCCCCGCAGGGAGCATTCTGATAACATCAGGGGGCGCTAAAAGAATTTTTTGAAAGGGGGACATTGAGGTCTTCTTAGGGGGCATTTGTTTAAGGTCAATTTACGCCAAAGACTCATGATGAAACTTGCAACAAATTGCAAAAGAGTGTGGTCTGCAACAGTCTAAAACCTGCCTTTTTACATTAATGAGACTAGATAAGATGATGATGAATCATTTCCAGAGCAAAGACTCTTCAGTGGTTCTGCTCCATGCTGCCTTCACCGGATCACTAACATGCCGTTTACTGTGTTGACTCAGGAAAATGGATGCTCTCTTCCTTGATAAGAATTTCTTTCTCTTGAAAGCATTAATTTCTCCTGGAGATAGGCTACACTGTGAATGGCATGCTGTCACCGGGGTTACAAATTTGCCTTCCCATGAAAGCAACTTAGCACACCTACCATGCACCTGACAAGCTGAGTACAGCAACACCATCAGCCGGTCTGATTCCAGCTGACTGGTAGGGGACCTGGATAATGGTAAGGGTTTGAGGATCACTACATTATCTAAAACTGCAATCACTTATTTTTTAATTTTCTCCACCCACAAAAAGTTATTGTAGGTGAAACAAAGTGTAAACACAACATTGACACCCTTGAAACTAATTTAAATACATTTGATTTATTACACATCCAGCAAAGAGAAAACAGCATTAACATTAATTGCCTCTGCCAAGGAATGCTGATTTAGTGCGGATCCAAATAAAAATCTGGATCTAGTGGATTTAAACGTGTTTTTATAGGAGGGTAGTCTTTTCCTGGCTGCTGTACGGTAACAAATAGCGCTAGAAACCTGCAACTACCACCAACATGTAGCTAAGTTAATAGGGATTCAGTAAGGTACTAACAGAGTGTCACCAGCTGCTGCAGTTGGTGCTAAGGCTTAAATAAGAGGGCTGTTTGGCCTTGGTGGAGGTATGCGCTCTACTGAGTGCCATTCTAGTTTGGAGTTGTTGTTTGAGCTGGTTTTGGTCTCCACTTCTAAATGCTCCACTATGATCACCTCCTAGCTGCTCACTTTGTCTGTCCGCTGCTGGGCAGGTAGTGTACAGTCACTGAAAGAATCGGCTGAAAATGAAGCTATGAGAGCGGTGAGAGTAAACCAAAACAGAAAAGTCATGGGCTGGAATACCATGAAGAATTTTGAAACGTGCCCGACTAGTGAAGCGAACGGCAGAATCAGTTGATAGAATTGGGGATCATGGTGTTTGAGGGTCAGAAAAACCAAAGTAATGAGCTAAAAGAAGCTTTGTGGAGCTAAAGGGGAACTGAAGAGTCAATGATTGCTCTCTGTGGGTTTGTCACTACGTGTGACACCTTTTACATGACACATAATAATTTCATCCATTGTTATTATTATATAATATTGATTATGAGCAACATACACCCTGGTCTTCAGAGTCCTCTAACTGGTTGGAAAATAATTTAAATCAAACAATAAAACAGTTTCAAAACTCCCGATGGCTCCTTAGTGCAGTAAATGTGACATTTATTTTGAAACACTAATTTCTTTAACTGTTGTATTTCTCATTTGTGGGTGTGAGAATAAAGGCTGACAGCCCTCCTGTTTCTTCCCCTTTGTTTTCTCTTCGTACACCATTTCATTCTTCAGTCCTTTGATCTAATGTAATTAGCTTGTTTCATTTGTTAAGACAACGGAACTTGCTGTCTCTCTACTCTGTAACAAGTATATCTGATGTGTCAGAACGTCTAATTGGCTTCAAAACCCAACTCTTTCAAGCGTATATAAAGACCAATTTACCAATTATGTATGGACGATAAATGAAAGACTGCAGTTTTGTTTCAGATCAAACTTCAACAAGGTTTTCAGTACTCTTTTTGTTCCATGGCTGGTTGTGTACTTTCTGTTCATTTGTTTTGCATGTTCCACAAATAGCTCATGTGTAAAATTGGTCAAGCTTTCGTAGGTGTTGTCTACATTAAATAAAACGGGGGGCCGTTATTTGCCCCATTATATGCAAGTACAATGTTAACTGAGTGTGAAGACATCAAATGGGAATAAAGATAGAATGAACCGCAGAATCCTGAAGAGCCCTTCCTATCACAGAATAAAGGAAGCAGAGGAAGTTTTAGATGTCTGAAAACTGTTGACTGAAGGAGAAGAGCAGAGGTCATTGCTTTCATTTTTCAAATGAGACATGCATACAAATCATGCCCTTAAAGTTTTGTTACCCAGTTTTTTTTAATAGCTTGATAGTCCACTTTTATTCCGACGTGATATCCATCTGGTCGGTGGTAATAATGTGTGTGATACAAGGATTCGTTTCTTGGGTTATTTTTGTAACTTTTTCCTAAAGACGCACACAGCATACAAATTTCCACACAGCTGCTTCTGAGGTCCCCGATGCTCCCACTCAAATGATACAGCCACCCTTTGAAATGTGGCCTCTTCCATCTGATAACCCACAGACTCCAAAGAGGTTGCCAACAGTTTCAGCAGCTTCCTCTTAATTATTATGCTTGCTACCAAAGAAGGATGGAAGATTTTGGAGTAGGATTTAGTGATTAAAAAAGGCCATAATTTAACATAGTACCACACTGACTTTCATGTCAGTCAAGCAGAGAGGAGAGTAATGGAAAACATCTCAACACTCACAGCAGAAAGCTTGTACATGTACACAGATGTATAGTGGTGACTGGGGTATACTCTTAATTTATGTCCCAAGATTTTTTTTTTTAAAAGCAAAGGATGAATGCAATGCCCTGTAATTGATATAACCTCCTGTATTACAGTATTTCTATATTCTATATACTACTTTCCACAAAAGTGTGTTAAGTATCATCAGCAAACTGGACTTAAAAGTATCAAAAGCAAAAGTACTTGTTACGCAGAATGACTCCTTTAAGTTTGAATTTATGGTCCCAGACATTTTTTATCTTTTGAGCATAAGAGTGTCTGCCTGGACTGTCTGACTGTACTGAATGTCTCCTTGACCCCTTTGTTGCATTTGTCAGTGCAACAAAGGGTTTTGTGACCACACCAACTTATATTTCAAAATATTTAAAGACCTGAAAAGGTAAAATTATTGACTAATTCATAATAGACAATGCAAAGATTAAAATAACAGATATAATTGAATGTAAATTCATTGAAGTACAATCCTGTTAATCATCTTGATGTGTTTTAAATGATGTTTAGAGCATCTTCTTCTTCTTCTAGTATACAGTACATACATACATACATGCAAATATACCGATGAGTAGAATTTACTTACTTGTACTTCTGATACTTAAGTACATTTATTACCAGAAAATTACTTTGGATAAGGTACATTTAATAAAGTAATACTTTAGCACAACATCTTTACTTTTACTCAAGTAGAACTTTTGGGTACGTTTTACAACTCTGAACTTTCCCAACGGCAGTTTTTTTTATATCGTTGCTAAAAGATATGAAAGATTCATTAGAACCCATCACAAATGATTTAAATCCTCATCAGACCAAAAAGGTGTTTTCACATGACAGCAGCGATAGTCAGCAGGTTGCAGTTTTTAATCTTTTTATGTTTAACCCAGGGTTAGGCTTCACTTTTTATTTTATCACCATAATGAGGCAACGAAGTTCACTGTCATCTGAGCCGGCTTGAGAAGCTGAGGGTCACAATAAACAACAAAGGCTAGGACTTTATGAGACCCAAGAGATAAATATGAGTTGCAGAAAAAAGCATTCTTGTTAGAGATCATATGTTTCGCTCGCATCCCCTGTGTAAAGGTCATAGTGAGACAGAGTAATGGCTCTAGCATATTCATTGCTGCATGTCTTCATCCAGGCAACCATCCATTTGCCGCAGATGAGCAGGGGGGAGCCCCACATCATTTATGATGGTGAAATTATGTACTCAGTTGCTGCAAGGGGAAAAGGGGAGTTATGAGTTACAATATTATGACCTCCCAGGGTCTAATGAAGACATCAGTTTGCTGCTGAAGTGCATAACAGTTGCTGTTTTGTGCCATATTTAAGGATATTACTGAACATTTGGACACCATTCTAGAGCCTAGGCAACTATACAACATGTTTTATAGTCATATTGTCACCACTAGTGCTGCCTTTTATTCATATCCTCTTTGAATCTATAAATTGTGCATCCTAAATGGGTGTTAATGATTCCCCCATTGGAATCAAATGAACTGAAAGACAGCGTTTTTGCACTAGTTAGAGGGAATTTAATTTCACATTCACAATAGGTAAGCTGGTTCATTAGAAATCCAACAGAGAGGCGGAGGGAGCATGTCATACCAAACTGATGTGATTGTGCTTTGTGGTTTTGGATTGAGAACAAATGGTGATTCAGTGGGGAGGGTGGAGGATTATGCTAACCCCAACAGCCCCTTGCAAATACATTAATATCATATTGTGCTTCAGTGTTCTTGAAAGATGGAATTAATAGAAGGCTACTCGTAGAAAAAAGGCTCCCTTGGCTTTATGGAGCTTTAGTCAGTTTCAGGTCATTATTTAACAGTCATGACCACAACTTTACTGTTTTGTTCCCATGCACTGTGTTCAGCTGTTTTGCACCTCTAAAAACCATTGACATAAATTAAGATGGACGATGCGTCTCCACTTCCTCCCACTGTACAAAAATAAAGCCAAAATATCCCGGATAGGAGCACTGTCATCTTGCATTGGTGACGTCATTTTGAGCCAGAGTCTGCGCAGTAGTGATCGGGCGGTGGAGCCTTGGTATCGAGTCCCCACCCATACACCTGCCCGCTCAATCACGAGCAAGGCTCAGCTGTCAATCATGACGTTTCACCCCCTTTTTACAGCATCAAATAACTAATTAAAACCAAACTGATCACAATGATGAACACTTGAACACACATCAGCATGATAAGAACTACCTAAAATGACAGAAACCATCTTTGGGAAAAATGTATTTGAGGTGTACTTTTAGTTTGGCCCATGTCCTACTTGATATCATTGAGGGGGAGGGGTTTATGACCTATATTGCAGCCGACCACCATGGGGTGATGTTTTGGCTTCATTTTTTAGGAGCGCTCATGTTGTCCATCTTTATATACAATCAATGCTAAAAACCTGCTCCACACTACCTGCTCAGCACCAAACAGCAGACAGACACAGTAAGAGACTAGCTGGTGAACATAGTGGGCTACTTAGCAGCTTAAGAGCTAGACAGTGTTGATAGAGAACAAAGCTAAATGGTGAGTGGATAATGAATTTCAAGTGAACACAAAAACCTCTCTAAATGAATGCTAACATGAATGCTATGTAAATACTGAATATATCATATATCATCTTAAAAAGTGATGAGATGTCAATTTCGTTTTCACAACTTTTTTATGCTGCTCCCGAGTGGCCAGAAAATCAGTTACTGTCGGTTCAACTACTCAAAAGCAAAAGTGATCATCACCTTAGTTACTTTGCATTTGCTGCTCTGTCAAAGCTCCTTTTAATCAAATCCAAGTCCTCCACACACACACCTTTTCCAAGCAATCGGATGTTCATCGCTTCCTGTTGGGAGGATGCGTCACGTTATCTGTGTTGAACAAGAGTAGAAAGAGAAAATGAGACATTACAGTTTAACAAGCAGGCAGCCTACATTTGAGCTATTTAGGCTCCTTATCACTTCACTTTATTCTGAGATCACTGATCACTGGTGGCCGCTCATAGCTCTCCAGAAGTCCTGTTCCCATAATGACGCTGCAGTGTTTACACAACCTCTGACAAATTCTTGACCGTGTCTTCCCAGTGACTAAGCAAATCAGCTAACACATGTCACGTATTGGCTGTTGCATTTGTCTTCTTTTAATAGAAGCGAGCCACCTTGTTATTCAGCAACAAGGCATAACACATAATAGGTTACTAATTAATAACACTGTTTAGTACATTTAAAGTTTCATTCTCTACTAATATTACTAACATTACACATACAGCTTTTGATTGGCTCCTTTTTAATACATTTATGTTTACTCTCTAAACAGTCAGCTAATCATCTTAGTCTGCCATCACAGATTAGAGATTCCCTCTCCAGCATTTCATTGTGTTCCTTGCTGTAATTCAGCACAATGAGAGTGACAGACTGCTAAGGATCAGGAAATTGCAGGGTGTGACAAAGCAGTGACTCATCTGAGAGTGAGAACCCCAAATGTCTTTCTTGGCAGCAGCACAGCAGCAATGCATTGGTGCGAAAGGCCAAAGGTTTGACCTTCTCGGCGCAGGTCGGATGCTTAAAGCGTGTCACACAGGATTCAACAGAGCACAAGTCAGCAGTGGCCGAGGGACTCGCTGAGAGCACACGTCTTATGAACTGGAAAACATAGTGAAAGTGACAAACAGCCTCACATGTTCCCATGGTTTGAGGTGAGCGAGGGAATATTCTCAACATCAAACACCAAATATTCCTGCATATCTGCACTGATCTGAGTGGAAATCACTATTCTGTGTCCTATATTTTCCTTGTTAAACTATGTTGTTCTACTAAATATTGTAGAGTTTATCACTTGCATACTGTATTGCATTGTCAATGTTTTTATTTTGTTGTAAAATAATATATTGTATACAGTATTACAGTTAAGCATTAATTTTCCACAAATTGGACGCCAGTCCCATGAGCTCGCGGATTTGTCTGGTTTCCAGGCTATTCCAAATTACTTCTGATGACACAAATCCTGCTGATACAACCCGTTCCTATCTTCTGTCATCAAATACCGACACTTTGTCATGACCCCTCTCACCTCATCCAGACAAACCAGGTCTATGTTAATTTGTTTAAGTTAAGGCACACCTGGTTAGTTTCAAGAAAAAACGATGAAGCTTTGTTTCACATGAGACGCAAACTCCAGTGCCCGGGGTGAAAGTCACATGTGTTTTCTCACTTTGTAAACTCTGTTGCGTTGTGCAGTTTGTCTGATACTGATGTGAATGTGTTTGTATAGGAGGTAAATGGCAAATGGACTGCATTAATATAGAGCTTTTTTAGTCTTACTGACCACTCAAAGCACTTTACACTACCATTCACACACTGATGGCACAGCATCTGGAGCAATATGGGCTTCAGTATCTTGCTCAAGAATACGTTGACATGTTGGGGATCAAACCACCGACCTTCTGATCACTGGACGACCACTCTACCACCTGAGCCACAGCTGCCCAGGTACATAAACGCCCAGTGCGTCTCAGACGTAAGGGGCAGTGGCAAAGATTGCTACAAAGTGTTTTAAACTGTTGCTAAAATGATCCAGTTGTTGACTGGTCTCAAACAGTGGTCTCCAACTAGGTGTCATGCCACTGCTGACCCCTCCACCTCTGATGAGAACATCAGCTCATATACATGTAATCTGAACGTGATGTGCCGCGTATTGTAGAAATGGTGAGATGATACGTATGAAACATACAAAACTAACATGTCTGGGGTTCACAGAAACGTACAGTGCCAACATTTTATTCTGGAGACTGTGAATACATACAAACTGTAAAATACATATTTCTTCATGTAGGCACTTTCTATAGTAATGTTCTAATTACAAATTTATTTTTTTTGATTGGACAGAGCAACAGATGTTTTGTTTACTATTTAAGACATTCCTTAAGTTTTAATGGTGCAACCCAATGTAGAAATCACTGGTTTGAAACAAACTAGTAGATAGCACTCCACATACAAACAAACGAACAGCTGGTGCTACCCAAACTTTTGCATGGACGTTCACTCTTGACGTTGGGATTAGTATGTGTGATAAAATAATTTAAAGTGGAAATAGACAACTTTCCTTCCCCTAGCATTTCCAAGTGGTAGAATTGCTGGCGCCACATTGGAAAACACAGTGTTAGCAACATGGCTATTGCTAGCAGCCTGGCTACTGTCCAAAGCAAAAGCAAATATAAGAATTTCAACTGGACCCAGAAACTCTGGTCTCAGTGCTGTGATAAAGGCAGAGTAAACACTGCATTAATAAGTAGGCAGGTCTTGTTACTTATTGATCTAGTAGAAAGAATGTCGGTTTTGAACCGGTGGTAAGGGGAAACACATATTTATGGGGGTACAGATTTTGACTCAACACTGGAGCACTTTTGCACATTTTTGCACATACATGTAAATAAGATATCGTACATATTGTTTCTACGGTTTATAATTTTACACATTTACTTTTTTATGTTGATAATTTCTATTTATATTCTTTTGTATTTATGCTGTCTTAATCCTCCCACCACAGTAAATTCCTTGTATGTGAAAACGTACTTGAAATTGTTTCAGTGCTTTCAATGCTTTCCATTGAGTAAATGCCTGTGAATGCCTTCTCCATCAGCGGGGTTCTTTTTCTTTTGCAGTGTAGAGTTTCCACAGTTATTCCATTTGTTCCACTGTTACCTGGGGATAGCGACCGGCAAAACAATGCCTCTTCCTGTTTTGGTTACGCAATGGCTGACACTCTTCCTTTGTGCCATAAATCGAGCCTTCATTTTTCTGCGAAAAATCCAGCCCAGTGGCAGAAGCAAAAGGGAACAAGAGGAAACAATCTAAACATGGATCATGTCATTTCTTAGCCATTGCACTGTGCAATATACTGTATATTTACATCACAATATGTTAAAGCAAAAAAGTTGTTTATTTCCTCTTTCTCTATACACTCAATGTTCCCTTACTAGCTTTTTTTCAGAGCTTGAAACTGCATCGCATGCTCTTCAATAATGCCCTTGTTTAGGTTGCTCATTTGAGAGGTCTTAAGGGCCTTTCTGACACAATGCAACAACAGCACCACTGCGCTCTGAAACCCATCATTTCCAGTGGCTTGTGCAGCACCACAACGTCTTTCCACTGTGCCAAGCACAGCAGGGACGGTGTTGCTTCACCCAGGTTGAACTTTGGGCGCTGTGGCACTATGACTGCGCTGAACCCAGCACAGCCCAAATCGCATTGTGTCTGAAAGACCCTTAATGCTGAGTCAGGGGTGCATTCATGTGCATGCGAGAGGTTCCAAAATCTGAGCTATGTGGGAGTTGACTGCTGTACAGCACTGCACTGATGGAAATTTTGTAAGAAAATAGAGACAGTAATTAGGAAGACATGACTTCATGACTATTGCTACAGCAATCACATTTTTATTAACATCACAAGTTATTCTAGAGATATTAGTTAAGTGTATCAATATCCCAACAATAGGACTGTGAACGACAAGAAAAACAAATAGATTTTAATGGCAAAATCCAATACTTTAGGTACATTATCACCTGTAGTGTAAACATTGCAGCAGTCTAATCCTAAGCACAGTCATATCAGTCCCTGCTGCCTGGTTAAGGTGCAGAGGGTGTGTGTGTGGGAGTTCTGTGTGCGCCGGGGTGGGGGGTGGGGGGGGGATCATAGCCAGCAGGGACGCAGCTGGGCCCCTCCTGAGATGTGAGCCCATGACCCTGAAATCATGCGCTTCAAGGCTCCCAAACAACAGGCCGAGTGCCTGAAATCAGACACCTCTCCCCCCGTCAGCACCGTCTTCGCTGTTTCTCAGGCAACGAGGTCTGCCAGGGGACAACTGGGGGAGGAAGTCAACGTCATTTATATTCCAGGTTCCCCAGTCTTTTAACCCCCCCACCCCATCACCACCATCCTCCCCTTCACAGCACCACACCGATACTTCACACCTGACATTGATCTGTACTTCAAAACCACAACAGAGCCTCACGTTCCACCCCTCAGCTGACACAAACGATTTGTCGAGATGGGCTCTGACATCGCTGACAACTGGCGAAGCCCCGCACCACCCCCGCCTCGACTTTCCCACCCTTATATCCGAACTGACAAGCAGTGTTTTTGTTTTGCAATGCAAAGCAGGGTTTTGCTTTGTGCTTTTCTGGTATTTGAGCATGCACATGACCAAACACATGCGCCACACACAGTCAGCTGGGAATGTCTTTTCCCATCAGCAACCATCCTCAGAAAAAAAAGCATTGCGATGCACTTATGATTGAGGTGAGGGTCAATGCAATCACTAACGTGATACAGCAATTCATTTAATATTTATAGAACCATTTTGCCCCATGAAATTGCTCCTGTTGTGGTTGTTTTTTTATTATTTTGAAAGAAATTGATATCAGTTCTGTGTATGACGATGGATGCATTTAAGGCTGTAGTTCAAGTATATTAATATATGTCTGGATAACCTGTAACAATGCGCTGTATGGAGAACTCATAGAATTCATAAGCATGTCTGTAAATGGATTGAAATATGAATGACACTGCTGTACATGTGAACATATTTTTGTGCCTTAGATTATGTTCAATGTGATATTGAAAGCTTAGAATTCCATGTCATACACACCAGATACTGTATCCTACAGAACTGACATCACACTTCTAAGACAATTCTCATAACCTCTCTTTGAGTAAACAGATAGGATGTTGTGGGTGTGAGTGACGTCTGTCTCTCTGTCGCATTCCTCAGACCCATCACCATGCACAACTGAGGCCATGCAAACATTATTGGGGAGAAATGTGGAACCATTTGTCAATATGTCAAAAGCCTTCCATCAAAATTAGTTTTTTCTTGTTTGTTTTTATAAGCAATAAAACTAATTTCCTCAAATCTCAAATATATTCAGGTGTTTTACTGTTATAGACTCACTTGGTCTGGTATGATTAAATTCAAGTTTTAATTTTCTTAAGTCCCTCAGTATATGCTCTTCTTGGGAAGCGGCATGAGCGGTCTCCAAAGTTTTAATCTTCTGTTCTAGTTCTGATTCTAG
>JBBPCS010042098.1:0-20243 GCA_037974645.1 Hollardia meadi
GTTGGATGATCTGAAACATTTAAATGTGACAAATAAGCAAAAATAGAAGAAATCGGAAGGGGGCAAATACTTTTTCATAGCACTGTAACCTTAATAGTCGGACTTAAAGTATCTTATCAGTGTTGCTTTGCTTTTGTGGGTCACATTTGTGTGGTATGTGTCCTGTCCATCCCCAAATCGAACAGCTGAAACAGGGTGGGATGCAACTTGGAGGGTTGACCTAGGAGGTCAATTCACACTCGAATTATAGGTATTTTCATACTACCTAAGGAAAAATGAAGTGTTTCAACTGCTCACAGACAATTTTTAAAGGGTCAGCTCACCAAAAATACAAAATTAAAAAAATATAGCTCCTATAAAGGTGGCATGCTCTGTGGATTACAATTGGTGACAAGCTCCTCTGCTAAATTCACCTGCTAGACGCTCAATTTTCTGTGTGCTACTTGTTGGCCATCTTGCAGGTAGGATACAGTGGGCATTGAAAACAGCTGCCTGCTGTGACTAGATAGGAGGTGGGTGAGGTGTCTGGAAAAATGCAACAATTAATTAATGCTCCACAGAACTAAGGCGAACTGCAGAGTTGGTAGTTAATTGTTTTTGGGTTTGTAGCAACACCTTTCACATTACATGCAGTCATTTTTACCAATTGTTCATATCAAAATATTGATCTGAGCAGCTTAATCAGCAGCAACTGATTATCTGCTCTTCTGGTGGCAGAAGAAACATGATGTAAATCTCAAAACCTAGGCAAAAACCATAAAACCCAAACTATCAACATTACTGAATACCAGTAGAAGTAATGGAGTAATTATATTAAGGTGAACTTGTGATTTAACATATCCAGGTACTATTGGGTACTATGTCTACTGCTTGGTCCAGCCTGGTCTCACCAAAAGGTGTATGAATAACACGCCAGTGTCTGAAGTCTTTTGTGTGTTATCAAAGCGCATTTTTTTGCTTTTCACACGTCATTTAACGCTGTCCATGAATTTTTAGGCACAATAGAAATACTGTAAGATGATGTAGTATAAAGAGCTAGAAGGTCCACACTTGGAGGAGGGTGCTGGGTGGGTCAAACAGGCAGAGGACCTTTACCCAGGAGACTGGAGTTCGCATCTAGTGTTAAACCGAAAGTTGATGTTTACCGTTGTTAGTTCATGTTCGTAAGTTAAGTTATGCAATGTTTTGAACTTACGCCACACGTACATAAGCTACATGACTTACGTAACATAACTAAACTGATTTTAACCCAAACCATGATGTTTTTTGTCCCTAAACTTAACCAAGTCGTTTTGTTGCCTAAACCAAACTGTGGCCATAGGTCACGTGACTAAGACGACAAATGTCACAAGATGCAAGTCACCTGATGTCATTTTCTGCATGTCTAAAACTCGTAAAATGCGGATGCCGTTAAATGACACGCGAAAAGCTTAAAATGTGAGAAATGACACGCGAAATGACCTTAAAAGTGTCGTGCTATTCATACACCATCCCATGAGATCAAGTTGCTTGGTCATAGGTTGGGGTGTGGAGATGCAATTGTGACCCACCGCAATGAGTTTCACTGGATACTATGTGTGTGTTTAGTTGTCTTAATTCTACTTTGGTAAGTTTGGTCCTGTACTGGATGTGAACTGTGTGTGTGTCGGACCTTTGTTTTTGTGTTACTTCTTACAGGAGCAATATATGAATTCTTATATCCCTTTTAGCCCATAGCACTGTCCATCTGACAGTTAATACAAAACTTAACAGTGACAATGTCTTTTGTTCCTGAGATGCAGTTCATACAAAGAAATGAAAGCCAATATTTATGAACCCCATAACACACCGTTATCCATACAAATAAATAAAAGCCAATATTTACACACCATTATCACGAACATAACTGACCCTAAATAACCACTGCAGCTGTGTAGACTGTTTCCAGAATGGTTGCATAAAAGACGGCTGCCTTAGGTGGCTACAACATGGGTGAAAGCCTGCTACTTGATTACCTCATTGCCCACTGGTTATGTCCCACTTTTACAGTCCCAGCCACAGTAACAAGATTGCCATTGCACCAACTGTTGTTGGCCATGCATCACTCCCTCAATATGTCAAATTATGAGTAAGCATCCACAGTGGAGATGGTGAGTTTACATGGCAAACATAGCACCATGTTATAATATGGCTCATTGACTAATTCTTTCTTATTTCGGTCCAAGACTGAAGAGGTTTAGGAGTCCCTGATCAGATAGAAAGCTACTTAGGGTATTAAACTGGGGCACAGGGGGTTCTCAGAACTTTTACCACACAGGATTAAAAATGAGTTCATTTAATCTCACCCTGGGACTCAAACACACTAGTAAACTTCTCCTTGAACAGGGACCCACCACAAACAACCACAAACAACCAAAAACTAGTTTTTGACCCAGTTTTAGAAACTCCACTTCTAGGGTAATGGAAATTTAGCTTGGGGCGAGGAATGAATTGGAAAAAATACTGTATTGTTGAGTTAATATTGATTGTTAATTTCATTTTGTAAGTTACCTTAAATTGCTTTGTTAACATCCTTTATTTTTCCCCAGTATACTTTAAAAAAAAAATCATTTGTTCTTATTTTGCCTGTTAGAATTATATTAAGTGGTTACTCACTGTAAACAATGATCCTTATACATAGAATAAAAATTTGGTCAAAAAGAAAATACGTTAGGCAGCTCTTGCTAATTTGTCTCTTTGTTTCTCCTGCCTGGGTTGCCAGATATGCAAATTCCAGGCAGTGTTTGGGCCAGCAGGCAGATAATCTTGTTAGGAACAATTAACTTGGTTGTATTGTTGAATTTAAACTCAATCCCTCACAGAGAAGCATTCAAAACAACAGCTGGCACCACAAACAACAAACTCCAACAAACTGTCAATGAGGATCAACACTCCTGCATTGAAGTTAGAAGCCAACAACCAAAGTCATCCAAACCAATGAATGGAATAGCTAAATATAAAGAAAATAAACTAAACTTCAGCATCACGGGTTGTGTAATTCATCTGTGTCTACTGCTGTGAAGAAATATAACATATGGTCAGAGATAACTTGTATCCAATATGTGAAATGATTTGAAGTTTTGTGACTTGATGGTAATTGGCATTCGACAGTTGCAGACCTCGTTATGTACTGATTCCAGTATTTTTAGACTCAATATCTTAGATTTAAACCTGCACTAAATATGTATTTTTTTCGCCACTTGGAAGCAGCAGAAACAAGTTGTGAACACTAGAGTGACATATCAACTTTTAAGTTGATATCGCAAACTTGTTAGCAAACAGCTGCTTATTTACACATCAAACAGTTTGGGAGCAACATTATCATTTGCTTGGACTCTATTTTCTGTTCACCTGAATTTCATGACAATCCATCTTATACAATAATTGTCAAGACATTTCAAAAGCCAAAAATGTCAGCCTGCTGGTGGTGCTAAACATCAGGGGATCACTAAAGTCAGTGGGATTCATCCTCTGGGGACCAGAATCCATCAGGACAACTGTGACATATTGTATTTTTAATCCTCAAAAGAACCATTCAAATTAACCTATATTCTTCCACAGTTTAACATCAAAATAATAAATAAAATAAGCATAGAACAACCTGAGAAAAGATGGCAGTCTCTACATTTCAAGTGTGTATGGGAACCTTGCAAGTCAACAAGTTGTCCAAATCATATTCCTGCAAATGTTTCACAGTAAAAGCCTCGTTAAAAAATGTAAAAGTTTCTGTCTATGCTAGAGGGATTTTAATTTGAAATGGATACAGGAAGTGTTGATTTTCAATAACAGCGTAATGCCGTAACTTTAACAGGGCAAATGCAGCGGATCAAAACTAGGCTTTGTATTGAAGTATGAATGTGTAACATAACGTTAGACAGCATAACCTGCACCAACTCGTTACTACATCACAACACAACAGGTAAGCAGCACAGTGTAGCGCTGTGCTAATTGGCAATCCCAGGGCTCCTGCTATCTAGCCGCATGCTGCTAATTTTCTCCACCTACACCTGATAAATGCCAGTTTTGTTGGGTCGCATAAAATTAAACTGGTTTAAGCTCGTACACCAGACCGGACCGGCAAAACCGGAAACCTACCCAACCCTATCTGGAAGAAATAATAAATGTTGTCATTTCAGAATCTCTAACAGTAGCAATAATGCAGGGATGAAATGGACAAGCACACATCTTCACTTTGTCTCACTTCTTCCATTATCTATGCAGGCAGCAGAGTGCTGTAATTATACGCCTATTGATGCTTGTAGCTCTATGAGGACAGTGGAGCCCTAAATCAGCCGCAACCATAAACACCGATGTTAGCAAATCAGAAAAATCAATGGCAGGCCTACTGTTTGCCTGTCATATAAGCTATCTTTTGAGATATTTTGAGACAAGCGTAAAAATTATGAGTTTACTTGAACAAATATAATTAAAATTAGAATAATGTAGTTGGGGGGGTGTATACAGAAATGTACACAGGAAAAAAACTTTTTGACAAGAAAATAGAACCTAAATGCATAGGAGTTGTATAATACATTTGCAAATACCCTAATAAGAACAATATGCTTTGCTCCACACCGTCCACTTCTACCTTGAGATAGAAATTGAACAACTCAGCCATAGCCTCCTAACTGTCAGGAATAAGAATAGTTAGCCTTGCTCACATGAGTGTGGCTAATTCAATATGACATCTTTCTAATAGGTAGTGTGGGCACTGTGAGGAACCAAATACGGAGAAGGTGCAGACACCACAGGTGGAGAGAAAGTAAACATAAATGACTATACTAGACTATAATGAGGACTTTAAATCTTAAGTGAGTATGGTGGTGTCTTCCGGTAAAATCAACAGAGACAGTAAAAGTAGAGGCCCTCTGGACCTTCAATGATTTGCTGGTGCTGCTGATTCAACCCTGTCTCCCAGAAATTACATTTAACAGCAAATATAGAGTCAAAGTTTATAGGACCGAACGAAACATTACATTTATGTGCTGCACTGGAGTTACATGGAGGTGGTCGGGGTGGATGCCATGCATACAAAGACGCCAAAGATCATGCTTTAAGCCATGTCTGTGGTTAGGCTTAGGTAAAAAAAAAAGCACTTTGGTTAAAATTAGGGAAACATCATTTTTTATTAAATATTCTGGAAAACAAATGAAATATGTCGTCAATAAATATTTTACCTCTCTGTTCAGTATTATGTAATGTTTTTGCGACTTGCCAGGTACATTACTACTTGCTTGAGCAAAATAAAAAATATATAAACTTTGTTTCTAGGAGACAGGGCTGGCTGATTAGTATAAGACAAGTCCATCACAAAATAATCTGCAGCAATAATGTGTGACAGTAGACGATTAGAGCAACACCAAACTGTTACCTGGTATCTAAGTCTGTTATTGTTATAGTGATCAGCATCATGATTCAGGGACAGCAATTGTCCAACACAACAGTCCTATTTGATTTTTTAACATGCATTTATGCAAAATAGCACCTAGGTCGAGGGCAATAGTGAATCACATAGAAAAATTGTATCAATGTGCTTTCTTCCTGCTGTTGTATTTGTCATTAACCAAGAAATGTTACATTACCTAATGCCACAAGGTGTTTTTAAAGCCATCTATTATTTTATGTGAATAGGCACATTAATAAATAAATAACACACGTTTTCATGTTAAAATCTCAGCATTGTTTCATCCAGCCAAGCTTTAATTTTTTTCTTTTATAACATTACTAATCATAGACAAGGGGCATATACAAAATCATGTCTGTTGAATTACTATATCTAAGAGTAATAAATCAAATTGTGACGCAGCCATCTTTACAAACAAAAGAATAAATTTATGGAAAAGACTTATTGAAAGTGAAACAAGCGTTGGACACACAGAAATGCCTTCTCACTGTTATTGACCAGATGAACATGACTGGCAAACTCGAAACTTCTTTCCCGTCTGAATTTGACGGATCAAACAGTCTAACTCCAGGACATATTTTCCATGTACGCAGGCACAGGTCGATGAACCTTTTACCAAATCACTGGGGATTTTAAGCTCTCCTTAAATCGAAACTATGGTTGAGGTGTTGACTTCAGACATCCAGAGAGGGGGGAAAAAGGGATTTTTGAGCATGTTTCAGGTCATTTTCACAGTTATTCCTCTATTGTTATTGGGGCAGAGCCTGGTGATCGTAATGAAATCTAAGTAAGGCTCTACTAGCCATGCCAAGCTCTGTGGAAACCAGGCTCGTTAGTAAAGTTTGCCTGAGACCATGATTAATCCCAGTGAGGAAACAACATCACTCCAGTCTTCCACTCTGTTGTAGGAAGAAAGCTCAGACAGCTTACATCTACAAACCAATACTATAACATTAACAAGACAAGTATTAATACCTTATCTTATTTCAACACAGTGAAAACCTCTTTTAGTTAGCAACATTCATGTTGTTCTTGTATCTGACTATGCAGACTAGATGATTGTAGCTCTCTATTGGGTCAAACAGATTTTGCTTAATCATATTCTTGAGATCCATTTGTATCTAATACTTTTTCCATTGCATCTAATCTGTGAAATACATCTTGGTACCAACACATGCTATTTGTATTGATTTTCTAATAGCTCAAAATCTTGACATTTTCATTAAATTGTTTACATTTAATGCATTTCTAATAGCTTGGGTTGGTCTCACAGTCATTTTCTTGTGTACCAATGCAGTATGCTATAGAAAAACTGCAGTAAAAAAACAAGGAGGCACAACCTTAAATGCATTGTGATGGTTTTACAGTATTCAAATATGAAAGGCCGTTTCAAAATAAAAGACAATAAAAATAGAAGAATTCGGGTTTTGACCCAGATTGAAAACCACAGGAATAAAAGATGATAAAGAATGATTTATTTATTTTTTGTGCCACATTAACAGTAACATAATAATCCCTCCCTATTTTTGCCATAAACTCTATAAACTATGTGGTTACATATTACTCTCACACATTCGTCTTTTTTAAGTGAGTAAATTCGTGTCTGTGTGTTAAATCACAAAATTCTCATAATTTGCTATAGGGCTTTGAAACTAGACACACTACACTTGCATCCCAGGGATTCGGTCAATGCTGTTGGATAACCACATTTTAACAAAAAAAAAAATCAGAAAGTATAAAGAGCGAAAAAAGATAGTATGAGTGTTGAATGGAATTAGCTAAATAGAGAGTGAGGAAACAAACTTTTGGACAGTGCAAGACTGCGAGAGAGAAAGAACTGATTAAAAATGATGTGTTTTGCACTTTTTCTGGGCATTTGAACCATCCGTGCAAGGGTCAAAAATGATTAGTAGGAGTGCAAACATTAAAGCCAGAGTCTTTTGAGTAAAAAGTAACAAATGACGTAAATATCAATTTGGTAAAACATGAAGTATTTTTTCAAGAGAGGGTCTTTCATAAATGGAGGGTTGGTAAATATACATTTCTTATGCACAAATGCATAAATAAACACATACATAGTTTTCATACAGTAAAACATAACTGCACGGACAATCTTCCATTCAAAAGGCAAGAATTTAGCAGCAGTTATTTAAATCTAAATCCTGGTGCTTCTGTCATCAAGCGTGACAAACAGGATTTGACATGGTGAGGAGAGGACAGGTCCCAGGTTCACAAAACACATTCTGTCTGTCTGACCCCTCCACACACACACACACACACACACACAGACACGTGCATGTACATACATGAAACCACACACAATCCCACCCTTATACCACACACAGGTGGAAAATCAATTATCCACACATGATCCAATGAGTATTCCTGCTTAGACACTCTGCTTCAACATAAACACACTCACACACAGCAGCAATATCCAGTCAGGTGTTTGTCACTGCTTGTTATTGAGCACTAAATAGCTCTACCTGTGTGTACAATCCACTTCCACACATGACTGAGCAAAGCTTCACACTGCAGCAGGATAAATGTGAGCTATTGTAAGAGCATCACAATAAAAATAAAAAAAAAATAAAAATACAACTCCTTTACTCTAAGATGCCCCCCACCCCTAACATACACCTCCTCCACCTTTGACTTTCTCCCATCACTATCTGCTCTGCATTGAGGAGGCGACAGCTTGCAGTAATTCAAGGTAATCGGATGACTCTCTCTGTCTTGATAATCCGAGACACACAGGCTGCTTGAGAGCTAACCTGCTTTCGGACGGGACCATTACCCCCGAGACCCCCGAGACCAGACCGAACAGTGAGTGCTGTAGCAGCTCCTGAGCGACTTGTTGAAAACACACCACGGAGATCGCTCATAATGGAGTTTGTGAGCAATAAACTGCTGCTCAGTTACAGACTCACTCCACATATAAATAATGGATTTTTTTAACTCATTTCACAACGGCCACCAGAAACTTGCGCTCAGTTTATCCACATTAATATCACATAAAGAAAATCTAATATTATATATAACAGTGACAAGAAATAGCTCGAGAAGATCCGAGATCAATTGTGTTGCATCTAAATGTGCTGAGTTTTTTGTTTTTTTCTGGAATTAATTCGCGTCGGCGTCTATTTACTGAACCAGCACCAATAATCCTCCTCAGCCTGGTTTCAGCACCGCGGACAGCGAATTCTCCCATTTAACCTAAAACATGAGGACGGAGCCTCAAACTACACCGTGGCGTTGAAACTGTCGTTTTTCAACGCGTGTGTCAGCAGCTATAGCCTATCCTGATATAGTCTGGGTTTTTTTTTGGTTTTTTTCTATTGTAATAACAGGAACAGCGTTTTCCTTGTACATGCAAACTTCTTCATTTGTAGAATAAAGATGATCCACCCTGTTGAGGATTAGCTCTGCATTCTAGAAATAATACAACCAGGAGATCAAAGAAATGCAATTAAAAACGTGGCTTTAGGTCACTAAACACACCGCACATGCAGAATACAAGTCAGAGACACGTTTCATTTAAGTAATACAGTTTGGAGATGGACGCATTGTAGTACTACGACTTACCGCGTTATCCTCGTTGAAGCCATATGTTTAACATCTACTTTTTCCACAAACTGTTGCCGACTCTGGGCCGAGGGAAGACAGCCCGAAGAGGAAATCCAGGAAATATCATCCACACACAACTCATCCACCCGCCTGGCTAAACCCCACTGTTTAGGTGGGTGGGTGTGGGGTGGAGGAAATACCGCCCTCCTCGCCTTCAAGACGAGAATTTTTTTTATTTTTTTTTAAAAGGTATTTGTTTTTCCAAATCCGGCACACACAATTAAGGACAAGACTGCTGTGAACCTTACGCGTTGAGAAATAGTCTCCTGCAGTCCTCTTTCAGTTTCAGTCTCCAGTGTGGGACTTAGCAGCTAACTGCGAGCTGTGTAGGACAGAGGCAGGGTAACAGTATATCTCTTCTAGTATTCCCCCTTGCTTTCTCAACCAGAGAGAGAGAGAGAGAGAGCGAGAGAGAGACAGAGAGAGAGACTATAGCGACAACAGCTGAAGAGACAGAGAGAGAGAGAGAGAGAGAGACTATGCCGAGTCAGAGAGGGAGGTTTTGTCGTATAAGGTAGACGCGCATTTACCGCAGGAGCAGCAGCAGGCAGGCAGCAGAGATCATCGGCGCACCACCGTAATCTAATTATGTGCACGACAAAAAGGCGCAGGGATTACCGGGTGGCTGCTCCGGTCTGTTCCGGTCTGGTCTTTGCGCCCCATGGCGGAGAGAAGGAAGAGCAGAGGGGCACACTCTTGTCAAATCAACTCATGTCAGTTTAAAAAAGTTAGGCTACTCCACACATCTTCCCTCAGATGAAACTGGGGCATCTTCACTTCTGAGAAGCAAAAGTGGCCTGATTATCTCAGTGTGGTTTTTCTTGGCGAAAGTTTGAGATTTGGAGTGAAATGAGACAACTGGATTTCGTGCTTTTTCTGAAGCTGTAAAGCATTCCTCTTTATTCGGGGGTTAACTTGTTCCTGCATGCTTATTCCACATTTCCAGCAGCGCCTGAAGTGTTGTGGTCACTTCACTTCAATGATACTGATTGGATACTTTAGATTTCCTCTGCTGCAACAGGTGAACGTGCAACTATGGCACTGCAGGCATCTTAACAGCTACTCATTTAAACAGAAATCCTACAAGACAAGAGGTTCTTGACTTAGCGTGTTGGTAACATCCAACTATTTTATTTAAGTTTATAGGAATTCGTCTGATAACTTTTGATCCTCTGAAATTGGCAGTCTGTCAAATGTCCATAATTACTGTATGGTTCACTTGATCTGAAAATACCCACAAATTCAAGATAAGAGTTTGCACTTGGAGTCCGTAGTCGTTTAATTTCAGATTCTGGAGTACTGATCCAAAATGACAGAAGCCATGCCGATGTCGAAATAAATATGGATGTAACTGGAGGGAAACACTGGCTTTCAATGTGTGTGTGTGTGTGTGTATTTAATATACAGTGTATTAACCTCAACCCCTATTTCTCTCCAGCAGTGACAGGCTCAGCTCAACTCAAAAACTACAAGTACCTGCAGCTTTACTTCTGGCCTGGAGTTTTGATTGTTTTTGCTCGCACTGTATGGACAAGAATTTGACCCTGTGATTCTTACACGTGTGTCTGAGCAGTGATCATCCAGTGAAGTTTATTGAGATCTACTTTTCATCCTACTGTCGTGGTGGAAGAATGCATGTATGCCTTTCCTGGCCCGCTGTCTGCCATCTTTATCTCCCTGTAGGAAGTCGAATGGGTTTCTTTGAAAAGTACCCAATCATCTATAAAACCTTTCTACCCTCTCTTTGGACATATTATACACTACTACTTTTTTTTTTTTTTTGAATGTCATTGCTTCCAAACGTCTTGGCTTAAAGTTTCTGGCATTCATTGATATTCACTTGTTGTGCATGTTTATGTGAATATCTTAACATAATATAAGGACTTGAGTAATTACGACCATAGGAGCACAGGAAATTAATAATGCATTCATCCTGTAAATCAGTGGTGCAAGAGGCAAAAGTAACAATACCACAGTGTAGAAATACTCTGTTGAAAAGTACTTTGATGTTGTAGCTGGTAAAGGTGAAGCTTTTTACTATATTGTGTATACTGCTGGGCAGCTTGTAAATTTCACACTGGGGATCATCTCTGTACTATTAAAAAATGTTACACCATCATTTGATTGTATTTTGTATTATTAATCTAAATCGGCAAAGTAAATAATCAAAACATGTAGTAAAAATACAGTATATTAGAAAATGGGAATAATCAAGTAAAGTACCTCAAAAATGTAAGTTTTTCTTGAGAGAAACTGATTAATGTTCATGTGCTGGCTGTGCACATGAACACTGCACTCAACTCCTGATAAGACTCTTTAAAAACTTGATTACACATCTTCAGTTTGGCTTGATGAATTTCTAAAGTCTTTGCAGAAAACTTTTGTGTAATTCTGCTGAGGGGTTCTCACAATCTTTACATTATAAAGATTTTTTTTTCTCAACCTGCTGACTCTTCTCTCTTTGTCTTTCTGGGCATTTGCAAAGGGTTATTTAATTTATGAGCCATTGTGCTCGCCCGCACTAGACTGGTGTAAGGTTACATTTTTGATTCTAGAAGTCAATTCAAATTGGCAGCAAGTGGCGCTTTACTGACTATGTTAGACTGAAAACAGAATGGTGTTGCTATTCCTCTTCTTTAAGGCGTCTCATCTGCAAATTGGCAAAAATGTTTTTTTTATTATTACCACAAGATAACATGTTAAAAAATGATGCATAATCCCAAAGTGCATTGCAGCAGCCACAGAGCAGACTGATGTACAGTGGCTATAACAATGCAGCTCGACCACAAGTGTTCTCACTCAGGGCTTTATCTTTTGCCAATAAAATATTTGATAGGAAGAGTGATAGCTGTAAGACAGCCATCTGCTCAAGGATATTACAGTGCATCTTGTAATGACTTTCTTCAATCTTTTAATTTGATGGCAAACTTCAGATATGATGGATGAAGGCAGAGAGCCAGGCCAGTTCATGCTCCTGTACGACTGTGAACCTACCTGTCTGTCCATCTGCTCTGGGGGATTACGCCATAGTTACTGTGTGTGGCGCCCTATCCAGCCATAAGAGCCTACATCTACTCGACCACGAGGAACTGAAATTCTCAATAAAATGTCGGTTATAAATTGATCAAGGCAATCATAACAATTACAGAGTTACTCTAATTTGAAATCTGATTACATGATCAAAGGATTGAAATCGCTACCAGTAAAAGGGGTTTGCAGGCAGAGGGCCAGGCCAATTATAGCCCCCATACCACTGTGATCTTACTTGTGTGTCCATCTGCTCTGCTCTGCTCTATAGGATTACACCAAATCCCATTGAGCCGGGGGAATGGCAGCCAAGATCAGTAGGCCTGAACTTAACAAGACAAACTAACGGTAAAAGAGAGGTTTGTCTTTTTCCAACAAAGCACAAGACGGATCAAAAGGAATGATCATTCCCTGATTCATCATGGTCATTTCAGTCGGTCCAATTAGTAGACGGCATATTGACTGTCTGATAATGCTGTTATAGAAATATAAAGTGGTGCAGCGTGAGGCACAAAGCCCGAGAGTCTGTGAGTTCAAGTATCCATCACGTAACTGAGGGACAGTGGATTTTATAATATTATTGATCCATAAAGGTCCTCTGGCTTGACCTTGCAGGAAGTAGATACACTGCAATGCAGACCTCAGTACACAGGTAGGTAGAGGGTTGTAATCGTTTCATTAGAAAAACCTTATAATAATGTCAGGCTACGTTTATCCACATGTACGTAATGAGGTTCTCCGTCTCCTTTTCTGTCATCATCGTTCTCTTTTTCACATCAACATCACATTGTACTCAATTATTTGGGTATTTACTTAATTTACTTTGAATAAATGTGAGATGAGAACATCCACTGCATGGGAGAGAATCCTGTAAGGTCTCATAGAAAAGGGCAGAGAACCAGTTAATCAGTTTGTCCTCATCAATAGTCTTTTCTCTTTCAAAATAGTGTTTGAAAAGACATAAAACACATTCCAGTGTTTTCCACCCTCCGGCCTCGGGGGGGTGGGGGGGGGGCAGTAATGACTCCATTATGGTTTTGTACCACAAAGAGGCAAAGAAGACTTCCCACAAGAAAACCTCCAGACAAGAGGGAGATTTATGCTTTATCAAGAGTTTTCTAACTGTTTAAACACACTGTGGATGTGCTGGTCGTGAGCAAGACTTTCTTTGAACGTAACGAACCACAAAATAACGTACCATAAAATGTTCCTTGGCCTTGGACGGCATGCTGTGTGTAGCTGCTTTATACGTAAGCCAGTTAGGCGTATGTGCTAATGTTTGCAGCTGATGTTAGAGCAGATAAACACACGTGTATGGAGTATCTCCACATGCACACTACTTGAAAATAAAGACAAAGGAGGAGGGATTTGTCAAATGGCCAATTATGTCCTAAAAACCTCTGAGGAACTGTTCCATGAGTGTGTGCGATGTCTTATTCTCACTCACTTCATTTCTATGTCTTAGAAAAATTTGTAGGAAACCGAAATCTAAAGAGCACAGGTGTCACCAAAGGGTTTATAATATACAGTACACATTCTGTTCTGCAGCAACACTGATTACAATTACAAAGAGAGAAAGTGAGTTTTAAAAGTAAAAAGGACAAACACGCAGAGGGAATGGAAAAAAAGAAAGAAAAGAAGACCAACATGAAAGAGAAAATTATATATACTGTCTGCTGTTGAATCCATCTCGTGCTAGAGCCCTTCCTAGTTCATTTGGTAGCAGATGTTAACAGCTTAACAAGGCAAGGCAGTAAGTGTTTAATTAGGTCTGGGAAAAATGATTTATTCAACACATCTGGGCCCATAAAATAACACTCTCCTGACTCCGTCCTTTACGAGTCTCGAGCTGGAGTCCCTCCCAAACCTGAAAATATAACTGACGAGCAGAATCCCTTATTCACATGTGTCTGTGTCCTGGAGTGATGTCATGTCTTCCTGAACGGAGCCGAAACAACTGCACCTAGTGGGAGGAGAGGCGAAGTGTGTGTGTGTGTGTGGGGGGGGGGGTAGAGTGTCGGTGAAGCCACATGGTACTACTGTAGGTGCAGCTCTGCTCTCTCTTTTCATAGATGACACCTTTGACTTTGAAATTTCCCTCAGGACAGAGTAAGACAACATGCATGTGTGGCTGTGGTGACAGGGACCACACAGTGAATGGCCATTTAGCCACAGTGATGCAGGAGTGTTTATGCAGTTGTGGTGGCCACGCATGTTTTTTTATGCAGGGACTGACTGGAGGGTGCAACTTCTGTCTGGATCTTTGTCTAATATCCTTCAACTGCTTCCCACTTCAGGCAATGGCTTCCTCTTTGACAGGAAGGACCACATACTTCATGTATTTTAAGGTGTTACACATTTGTAGCTATTTTTGCACCTCCAACACAAGGACATCTGTTTGTTTTTGTCAGATCCTGTTCTTTCCACCATAAAATTACACTTTTATACTGCCATGATGGCACATTGTTTCGAAAGGAGAGAAAAACAGGTTACTTGACTGGCTGTGGCTTATGCCAGCTGCTACACACCTACTAAAAATGTGTTTCTAACCTTAATAGTGCAGTTGCACCCTGAGATCCGGCCAAATATGTCCCAGCAGTAAGTCACCAGGACCTGTGTGCTCACACCATCCTCCCTTTCAATGCGATTATTGCTGTATGTGACACTGGTTAAACTGTTGATTCAGGTGTCTTCATGCAATTTTAATCGGTACACATTTTCTGCCTTTGGCTGAATATTTCTGGTGCATTATATTTGCACCTTGCCACACCTTCAGGATAACGATATTGTTTTTCTACTTGGTTAAGTCACTCTCTGCCCTCTCTCAAATTTCATTTTCATCATGCACGACTGTGATTGGCACAGCTGTTTATTAAAAGTTAGGAGATTAGGAATGTGACTAAGATAATGATTAATTACTACACCCTTCTAATTTATAGTGCGCTTCAGTAATTAATTATTCTCGTCTGACATGAATGATGGACAAATCTACAAAAGTGGTTTGGCTTTATTCTATTTTTAAGCTAAACTGTTTTAACATCTTTATTTGCCATGTCTCTTTAAGAAGAAGTTAAGTGTTAATGGGAGCAGCTTGCTTTCATTGACCCATTGGCTGCAATGTGATGGTCCTACAGTAACTGATAACTTTATGTGTAGATTGTTTTTGGAGGCGAAATGTGGATATCAATATAACAGCTCAGTATAATCAGTGTAATTAGCAATATGAGGTGTAATTCTGCTACAAAAAAGCAAGAAAACATGGTTTGTCAACAAAATGTTGCCAACAATCCAGTGATGAATTATTGTTAATCAATAGAGTTGTTTTATACCACTGGAACAAAATGAGTCATGATTAAAATGAATGACGCTAGAATGTCAATATGCTGAAACTATAAAAAGGTCCAGTGTGTAGGATTAATGGGGGTCTAGGGGCAGAATTGAATATAATATTCATAATCGTTTTCAAGAATATGTAATTACCTGAAACTAAGAATTGTTGCACTGTTATGTTTCTACAGCAGCCCAGAACGGACAAAAGAAGCAATGGCTTTAGTGAGGGCCTTTCGCGTTTTTAGCGGCCACCATAGGGGAGGCTGAGACGAGGGTTGATCAGTTGGTTGCAGCCTGCAACCACACCGCTAGATGCTACTAAACCCTACACACTGAACCTTTAAATACGATTCTTTGTAATTAGGTTTCCTCGAGTCCCAGTGATATGTCACTGCGAAAACGCAAATTACGATTTGGTGGAATTGTGAGCAAGATGTAAAAAGAATCTGCTGCACTTCTTAAAATTAAGTTTTAAAAAAAATACTCCAGCTCAGGTATTTCAGCTGAACACTTTGTGGCAAATGCTTTATTTACATTCTTTTCTGATATGACACATACACAGCCTCAAATTAGCTCTTTTTTTTCCTTTTTTTAAAAGAAAACCAGCCATTTCCTCTGAAAAGGGATGTTTTTCAAAATGATAGAAATTTTATACCATTCAACTGAAATCAAGTGAAACTTTAACCACTGCTATTAAACATAGACGTTTCTTGATGGGTGGCCGAATAGACAGCCAGATTCTGCAGTAAATCCTCTTGACACAGAGTGATTTAATAATGGTCTCCACAAAAAAAGAACAAAAAAGAAAAGAAAAACAAACTACACACTCTTAAGTAAGCAGATTTTTACTTAGAGCTGGCTCTCTACTTTGAAGACAAGTTACCCCAACAGTGCAGATTTAACAATGCTAGATGTTAGTCTCAGGCTAAGTGTTGTGAGCAAAGGCTGCATCTCGCTTTTTCAGCCATACTGCAGGGCTCTGAATCAGTAGTGGAAGTATTCAGATCCTTAAATAAAAGTATTAGCACACTGTGAAAGTACTCCAATACAAAGTCCTATAGTTTGTTAGATAGATAGTTTGTTTAGATTAAAAAGAAGGGGGGGGGGTCTTGTCACTGCCAGGAAAGGTATGAACAATTGTAATCTGAAAAGCTGCAAGTGACTAAAACTGTCAGTCAGTGACAGTGTAGTGGAGTAAAACGTAATATACAATATGTAATTCACATTCAAGTGTATGCACAGTCAAAACCGGGCATCCTGCTGCTGAGACCAGCTGCCATCCCGACTGAAAATATTCTTTGACATTAGCTTCACTGCACAGTTTGAAATACAAAGTCTAAAATAAATATGTTAATAGAGGTTTCAAAGGAAACTGAAGTCTGAATGATGTCAAAGAGAATTATTTCACCCAAATATCAATTTGGGTGTTTAATCCTACAAGGTCTGAATAGTTTCAAACAATTTCATTAGTATTGGTTTTAGCGGTCAGCTTTTGTGTCACATGTTCGGAATGCTAATCCAGGGGCATTTCCATCCCCCCAATTAAAGATTTTGCAGTGGAAAACACTGATGCACGGATCTCCACCAAATAGAGCCTGGAGGAGAGCCAGTTAAATCAGCCTCAGGGCTGATTTATGGTCCACATTACCTCTCTAACAAGACCAGACAGTAATAGCAGAGACCCAAAGCTGTTTACAATGTAAACTGAATGTATCACATTCATATTTCTGTTATTTGTGTGTGTGAGCAAGTGTCTGAATTGGGTTCTGACTGCCTTACACTTATGTCAAACCAATCCACCGTTGACATTACAGTATACAATATATACACGTACATACTGTAGCTCGAGTACTTCAGATTCAGTTCAGGTGACCTTTTGGCCTAATTGTACTCTTGTTGCCACATAATTATAACTCCAAAAGTGCACACAAACAAAATGTAGAAGTTGTCTGTCAGTCTGAAAAAGAGGTAAACTGAGGTAAAAGTAAAATAAACTAAATCAAAAAAGCAGAACGGTTGGCTCACATTAAACAATCTATGATCCCAGTGCCTTGTGCTGTAATAGACAAGTTAACATCAGTAATATCTGAGTAAACAAAGAGGTCAAAAAATAGGGTATTACAGTTATTATTATTATTATTATGTTGGTCTGTCAATGGCCTTAAATACTGTTTATCCAACTCCAACAGAAGTAGCCAGCAAGCCAGAGGTGATTTCACTGGCAGCGAACATGTTGGGAAGACCCAAAAGCTCACATGCAGCAATTTCATTTCAACAAGCTTTGGTAAAAGTCACTGGACACTCTTGGTGTTTTGCCGCGGTTGATGCAGTGACGCCAAATGATTGCCAAGACTCGCTTCTCACACGTCACAGCACTGAAATCCATCTTCTTCAACTGAGGCAGAGCAAAAATCACATGATTCCTAAACACACACCAACAAACACTAAATTAACTAGACAGACTAGACCTTAGACAGTTTGTGCGCTTTTGTCCAGATTCGTCCATCAGACTGCTAGATAGCAAAGCGGGATTCAACACTCCAAAGAATATGTTTCAGCTGCTCCAAAATCATGCTTTACACCACCCCAGCCAACCCTTGGCATTGGATACTGAAACCCATTTCATGAAGATCCCGACCCAGAGTTTTCAGTTATTTTGAGACGCAAAGTTTGTGTGGTGAGGCAGTTTGGAACTCTGTGGTGAGTGACGCAACAGATGATAGGCATTGTTTACGCACCAGCTAGCACTCCAGCATTTATAGGTTGTGTTGTGTGTCTTTGTTGTCTTTTTTTTCTATTTGGCTGTGAGTGTTTGCGGCATATGTGTTGTCAAATTGATGAACATGTTTTCTTAATTTGCCTGTCTTTTGTCTATTTGCATGTGTTTTCTTAAGTTGCAGTGCGTTGAGCCAGTATCTAGTTGATGACAGCATGTGGACAATGTGGTACATAAAGTATCCATCAACACTTTCATCGCAACACTTGACACATGAAATCTCAACTGCCAGATCAAGGAAGAACACACTGCCAGATGTTTCCATTAACTATAATTCCAGTTTGGCTAAAAATAACACCCTTCAATGGTATCGTAATCCTATGATAAATGTTAGCATACTTAACAGCTATCACAGAAAGGTTAAGTTACCAGGAGTCCTATAGGAATGTTATGGATACCACTATAAATACCATAAGGTTACCTACTATAAAGTTAATGAGATCAGACAGGCTGTAAAACATTAGAGGAATGTGGCTGATCCAAACTGATTCCTAGCATCAAGCAGGAAACATTACAAAACAAGCTGTTTTGTAATGTGAATATACATTTAAAAAGTAATTAGACCCTCAGAACCACTTTTTTAAGCTGAATATCAATGCAAATGGGAATTCTATTGTTGATAGATTCAGGTCCAAATCTTGACATCTTAGTGCAAAGTATTTAAATCCTATATTTTGTGTTATAAATATGCATAGCAACTGCCCTCTTCTGGTTGAAACCTGCCTATTTCAATTTAATTTTGCGACTGGCTACCGTGGAGGCATGTGACGTACAGTATGTGGTGGCAGCTGTCATCACCAACCAAGTGTCCCCTACAGTGGTTGTCCTGTGCAGTCCTCTGAGTCCACTAAATCTACACGATCAAAGAAACACGCAAATGCACGGCACATTAAAAACATGTACATTGCATGCATCAACAGTCACATAAAACATGCATGTGCTGTAAAAGTAAAGAAAAATTACTTCTAGTGAAACAATGGCTCACTGGGTAGCACAAGCAATGGGGGTCTTTAGTTCAAACCCATTGACAGTCGGCTTTTCCGCTTGTTCTCCTGAGTTGATATCATCTATCATCTTTTTTGCGTGGCAGGGATTCGCTCCAGCGCCCCTGAACTGGACAAGCAGACTGAAGATAAATAAAAGAGCGCAGAAAATGCAACTGAATATGACCCTGAGAGGGCGAACGGAGGACAAATTTAAAAAGAGGAAGGCGATGATGGAATATTACATCCATCAGGCAGTATTTTTCATCACCATGTCACTCAATCAAGATGTCCGTGTGTATGTCTGTGTGTTTGTTTAGCTTTACTAACAGCACATTAGCATCTGACTGAAGGAGTATGGGCAGTCCTTTGATTAGATATGGAAAAAAAAAAAGACAGGCTCGAATCAGGGTGTTTGTAATCAAATTTGTAGGGTGTCCTACTATGTGAAGTACGAGTCTGACGTGGTTTTATAGAGGGAGAGTATTTATGAGATACTTTTTTTTTTAGCTTTAGCAAGAAAAATCCAAGTTGATATGTGTTTAGGGTGGTTGGATGGATCAAACACAAGACTTTCTAATGGGAGACCAGGGTTTGAGTCCTATGTGTAACTAAATATTAAAGTTAATGTTTTGAACGTTATGTTACGTACTTACTTTTAGTTAACATACTTCTTTTAACCAAAAACCTGATGTCCCTGAACCTAAAAAAGTAGTTTTTGTGCCTAAAACTTACCAAACTGCGACCATTTCAGAATGTTAATTACAGTCCAAAAAAAGTCATAAAATGGAAAGTATGTGTCAGCACGCTTTATTACGTCTACCCTGACTTTACACAGGCCTATTTATTATTTCTAACTTGACGGCGTAGCCCTGCATGAGCAAAACTGACGCAAGAGGGCTAAGTTGAGCGTCATGGTTTGAAGCTTAGGGCCCTGGACCAAGCTGAGTTGGGAGTGAGAAAGTGTTGGTGTTAACGTGAGGTAACTCAGGAGAGGATGTTGTCACGTGTGTGTGTGTGTGTGTGTGTGTGTGTGTGTGTGTGTGTGTGTGTGTGTGTGTGTGTGTGTGTGTGTGTG
>JBBPCS010042125.1:0-20237 GCA_037974645.1 Hollardia meadi
ATGTAGAAAATAATAAAAATAAAGAAAAACCATTGAATGAGAAGGTGTTTCCAAACTTTTGACTGGTACTGTATATCATGATATAATGTATTTCCTGGAAGTTTTGTTAAAATCACCAGCTGGGAATGTCAGATTTGGGCTAATCAGGATGAAAACAAGGTACTTATTAATCACATTGCAGCTATTTTGTAAAACCAGTATTGCCATGAAGCTGATTGGCTTAAAAATGTACCAAAAGAATTACCGGTCACAGACAGATATAACCAGTGATATTAAAGGAATAGTTATCTTTGTATAAATGCTGCAGCTAAATCTCTGACGGTTGACAAATGTATAAGGTGTGACAGTAAGCATTTTTATATAACCCACCACTACTCCTCACACAAACAGAGTAATTTAAATGCAAAAGGCCTGTTTAAAAGTAAATAAGACATCAGTACAATCAACAGCATTCAGTCAGGTTGTTACTCTGTGACGGGGACACCGTTCTCATCAATCAATCCTAAACACCTCTCTTCAAAGACAGGGGGCCCCATTTAAACTATTATAGCCCATGGTCTATATATGGTCAAGTCCAGGGTGCAAGTGCATTTAGGGTGTGTCCATCTCCATTTATCTAGTTAAACATCGCATAATCTGGACGCAAAGTAGGGTGCAAGGTAAAAAAACGGGTTGTATTTAGTCCCTTAATTACTCATAGATGTGTTCAGGGTGTAACATAAATTAAACCAGAGTGTCATCTCCCATTCCCTTTAAAAGCCTGGTGCGCCTGCTCAGAGCACACTGCTATTTAAACAGCAGCCCTCGTCTCGCTGAGGGACAAGTATGTGGTCTTTGGCCCGTAGACCCTCTGCCTCAACCGTCACCCAATCCTCTGTCGTATCAACAACTCCATTCGACTGCAAATGAACAAATGCACCGATCTTTAACTGAGGACGAGGAGGGCTGCTGCGCATCCCAGTGTGTAGTAGAGATTGCAGTCCGTAGATCGGGTCATAACAGTTATCATTCTGATTAACAGCAGATGGGTGAAGTAATACATCATCAATGAGGAAAATATTAATTACATTACCTACAGCGATCCCACAGAAGTGAAGGTGCATTGTGAAGCCACCTATACAGGCGCATCTTACTATCTGAATAATGCGCATTTTAAATAGCAGGAAAAACATGGCGCCATTGATTTTAGACCAGGTTTTTGTTGGTCAATGGCACAATCATTTTCTCCTGCCTCAAGATAGCAATGCGTCTGATCACTCCTCATTTTAAGACCAACACAGCCACTGGCGCACAGATGTGCACACAGCACATTTGCTACTTACAAAAGTAGCAAATGTGCTGGCTGTGACAACTGTGTCTGTCAGAAAACAGTAATGACACATGTGCTGCACTGTGCGCCGCTTTGTGCCAGACATATGATAGACCTCAGAATGTTTCCACAAGCTATCACTTTGCAACCAACAGGTAGTTGGCAATAATCAGGCTGATATCCAAGTTAAAAAGACAAAAGTCAACACTTTAGATTCCCTGTGAAATGCTTTGCCATACTTTATGCAAGTTGGCATCCAAACAAAAAGACTCCAGAGCCTGAGAAAAACTTTTGCTCTAATCACCAAGAACAGATAGGGGAAGTATACACATACTGTACGTGTCTGCTTTATGTGATCGTTCATACCAACACTGCCAGAGAAGGACCCTGAGCTTTCAACACTGACTTTGTTTGTCTTTGTTAACAGAAAATTGGGAGGTTGTTAATATTTTGTGACAGGCACAATATCCTACTACTACTAATCCTGCTTTTGGGATTAAACTGCTGTGCTATGTATCTATAATGTGAGATCACTCGTTAACCCAGTAGTTGCTTTTTAAGATTAATTTGGAAAAACGTCTGTAAATACAGATGTGGTGCTTTGAAGTCTAAGCAAAAATACAATCAACTTGGCACCATAGCCGTTTTTCTTAAAAACGATATTTTACTCCCCATTTTCTACAATATAACATCAATATATTCTGTGATTACACACGAAATTAACCAGCAATTTAAGATTTTGTTTGATTTTGGGTTGATTTTCATGATCGAAACCACATTTTTGAGATGATTTATTGTCAACATCTTAAGCAATAGTCATTTAATGTATGTAGTTTACCTCTCTATCTTGTAGTTTTCTATGTTAGTGACATACACCGCCATTTCCACACTGGATTCAAACTGCCTGTCTATGCACGAGACAATCACAGTTCAATCACAATTTAGTTTTCTCTCATTGATACCAGTCGAACACCTTTTAATGTGTATGAATCAGAAGGACATCAGATCGCAATTTCACTCTTTTTAGACTGACTTCTTTAATAAAACTCTTTTGCATTTCTTACAACGCAACTTCTCAACAGGTGTTTGCTGTAGCATTAGTACTAGCCACGGGCGTAAATCTGTAGCTTATTTCTAGAGCACAGTTTAACACATTACCAGAAACTCAACCAGAACTGAAATCTTAAAGAATAAAACTTGTTTATCATCACTTCTCTAGCTTTAGTAGAAAAAAAAAGTTAATACTCACAAAATTGAACACCTGTCCTTACATTTCTGTGTCGTGCAGAGGTCACCCTCTGTACTCAAAAACGCCTCCTCTTTCCTCTCAACTTCTTCTACCATCAAATAAATACATGAAGTGTCACATATTGCTTTCTGGCAGACAAAGATGAGAGCCTGCCGGAGGAACTAGACTCATAATAATAATTAGAATAGAAAAACGGCTACGTCATAGCATGGCACTGCAACTTCAAGTGTATGATCATACGTTAGCAGTTTTATTTAGTCAGTCCAACAAACAAGAGATCTAGCATCAAGCTGTTGTTAGTAACTTGTCTGGGTTATCGTCTCCTCTTTTATCTCCCCATTTGTGAATGCTGCCAAGTGATTACACAACACTGTACATTCCTTGTGCCTGGTATCTACTGTGTTAGATCCCCAACGGAGCAGAGGGAGTCAGTCTCACTTAGCCGGACGAGAGTTTCACTGTTAACATTACACAATGCTATTGGGAAATCATTGACATTTCACATCCACCAGCATTTCAACCAATCAGCCAATCTGTGCAGGATTTTATGCATACTTTATGCATAACTGAATAGGTCTAAGGAAATGAACATAATTCAGTTAGGTGCTTTCATGGAAGCCCTGCACTTGGACCAAGTTAAACAAAATGTTTAACACACACCAACACGCACGCTTCCCGTTTTGTTCAAGTGGAGAATATTCTGGAAAATGACCAGGACTAGATGAAAAAGGCAAACTAATAAAAAATGATTTCTCTCCAATCAAGGCAAGCGGAGAAAAGGCAGATTGTACTGGATGTTGAATGAGGAGAGAGAACAACAAACCAAAACCCGAGGTTCTCCAAAGATAAACACTGAAAGCTCTTGGGGGGGGGTTATGGGCTGGACGGTGTGCATGCATGTGTGTTTCTGCATTTATGTGCATTTGGTGAGTTTGGGAGTGCGGGATAAGTCAAGGGTGCCCTCCTTTCCCCTAAGAAACATTTCTAAAATAGCAACCACAAACCAGACAAAATGTAAATCTGCACTTTGAAAAGACTTGAAGAAAAAGAGCTTTGAGGGACCTAGGAAAAACAGGTATTCATTTCAGCCCATTTACAGTTCCAGGAGCATAGAAATGGGTCACAGCACTCCAGCTACACTCGAGCTGTTGAAACAGGACTCCCGGTTTTATTTTCTTGAGTAATGAATTACAGGTTTTTCCACCGGCTGAAGCTCAATTATATTACAGCTCCTGAAAGCTTCATCATGCCCAGGATGAAGGAATTCAACGCGTAAGCAAAGTCGAATAGAATTGTTTAATTGTATCAGCATGTTTCAGGAAAAGTCTGCAGGAAGGAGAAAGGAGAGGAGAGAGAGAGACACAGAGAGAGAGAGACACAGAGAGAGAGAGAGGGTGGCAACAGGCAACTGAGCCAAGTGAAGTGCAAAAATTTGCAGTCAAAATCAGCTGACCCATTACGATTACAAAAACGCAGATTTTAATCAATGAGACTTTGATTTGTCTTATCAACACTTGGGCTACATGCTGCAGGTAAAAATATTTTTGTATGTGTTATTTTCTTAAAGACAGGAAAAACAACTGATCTCCGTATTTGGCCCTTTTAAGTTTTTAGATAACTTGAAGGACTGCTTGTACCAGGGCTCCTTTTAGCGTTTCCAACTTGGAGACTTTCTCACTAGATTTAGCAGCTTTAAGACCGTTTCACAACTTTATTTCTAAAAAGTGAATCATTGGAAAGGCGATATATTGCAATACATTTCCATGCCTGCCACTCCAGTCCACAGCTCCTCTTGCGCTGTATGCAGGCAGTGAGTAGGTGTGGTTGGTGGGGCAGGCAGGAGGATGCTGCTCGCTGCAGGAGTTCAGTTGTAGTGAGTTTCTATGGTCACTTTCACACTCTTTCTCTGTACTGGAGCTTGAAATTAAGTTAAGTTTGTTTGAAATTCTCATTTTTCTCTCTGGATCTCTGTATTAGGGTGTTCTACAGCTTATAAATATTTAAATTTAAAAATAAAGTTTGTTTGATCTCTCTTCCTTTGTAGATTCTGATACCCCTGTAGGGGGTTTGTGATTATTTGGCTTAAGATTTCTCTGTCTACCTTTTATAAGGCTTAAAGTGACTTGCTGCAGTCGACAATCACTCAGCTTAATGCAAATTACTGTATGATGAGTCAACAATAACCAATGAATGATGCCATCTAACAACTTTCAGCGACTTTTGGAGCTAGTACAGCAACTTTTCGTTGGAAAAGAGTTGGCAACACTGCTGTTTTTTCCCTGTTACATGCAAAGCTGACATTTTGGAGAGAAATGATTTTCATTGGATTTGAAGCATCAATAAGGCAATTCTTCTCAAAAGACGCAGCAGTAAGAAATTCTATTCAATCGTTACCGTCTGGTCCTAGTCAGATAAATAGGATTAGAAATAATATGACAAGGGTTATTAAGCAGAACCTGCTGGAGCTAACATGGCTAGCATGCTAACATTAGAATTCATTAATGTCCTTGCATTTAATGTAAGCCATGTCGCTCCTTCTGTACTGTATTCATTCACCATGATAGTAGATAAACAAGAATATTTACTATCAATACCATCGACAACAGATCAAGCCTACTTTTTGGACAACTGACATCTGCAGAGTCCTGCTATTTCCCAGATTGAACTCTGTGTGAGGACCTATTCTTGACAGAAGAGAATGCATCTGTACTTTGTTGAACTGGATGCGAGGCATTGGCAGTGGCAGCTACTATTATCGTGCTCCACAACTCCAAAATAAGAACAGTTGCTATTTTGGCACATTCACAACCCTAATAGGCCTACAAATTTAGCACAGAATCCAGTGAGAATCTGGTTTAAACATCACAATATCTTCAAATGACAGATGACAATCTAATCTGAGGGAATAAACAATTTTCACATCTAGACGAGAGGAGGATTTTCCTCTCTAGCGCTGGCTCTATCTATTATCTATTTCCACTCATCACTGCATTTTTTCCAAAGGGTAGAAATCTGTGTAAAGTTTCTGTCCAAGTTCCCAACTTCTCCATCTTTACTTTCATTGTAGACTACTCAAATACAATGGCATTAGATGAAATACAGTGCTATACCAAAAGGTGAAAATATTGTATTGTATTGCATCATTGCCTGGGTTTAGTTAGAAGGCAAGTTATAGGGTCAAAGTGAGGATTGTGCTGTAGCATAAGGATAAAGATGAGGGAAAGTCCAACAACTCCACAGTGGATCTGATGAAAGCTGCAACAAGACAGCAGTGTCTGAATGCTCGAGAAGGAGCAAGAAAGGGGGAGAATGAGAGCGAGAGGAGAAAGCCTGCACCACATTCCCTACAAGACACTCACTTCCTGTCTGTGAGTCTTACTCAGTGCCCAGGAGGAAGAGGATGAGGCCCTCACACACACACACTCCCCTCATTATGTAGGTAAAGAAGCCAAAGAGATCATTCTCGAACCAATGAAAGGGAAAAATATTGAAAAAATATAACGATCACACTTTCACGTCATTTCCTGTCTTTAAATTTTCCTGTTTTCAAGTTTAGAGTGTCTTCTGTGAGAATAATTTCAACACACATATTCAGAACAACCCCTGGCGTTAGCATCCTCTACACAAAGGATTTTAGGCAAAGTAGCAGTGCCGACTGCATGACATACTGACGACATGATCACAACATACTGAAAATACCTGTGAAAACCATGCACGTTCTCACTGCCTTATGCAACAGTTTTTTTCTGTTCGGAGACAAAGGCAAAACTAGACAATAATAGTCTGTGGTTTAGAAGCTGGAAAACAAATTAGTTCAATGAGGAAAATGATTCACTTAGCCTAATTGCAGGTTGTTGTTGCAGTTACTCAGCCAACATGTTGTTACGATGTGTGCACACACTGGCACACCAGGAGGCTACGCTCAGTCACAAACACCACAAAACTCTCATCGTTGCTATTCTGAGCAGGGAAACTGTAACTAACTAACTAAATTGTAGCGATGTCAGAAAATATCAATACACTTGAGTATCGCAATACTTTCTTTTGTGCTACTGCATTGATTCTCAAAAACATTGATTTTTAATTAATAGGTTACATGCAAAGATTTGTGGCAGTGTTTTTCTTCCACTCCAATGTGATGTCAACTGAGACAGGAAGAAGTTAAAGGAGTGTTAACACAAAGAGCACAAGCCTATTAAAACATCGCCTTGTTTACAGTACAGAAATATATTGCAATATATTGAATGGCAACTCCTGTATTTTGATACATATCACAATCAGCAGATTCTTGCAGATACACAGCTCCTTTAAATTGTCCTATACACAGTAGAACACATTGCTTTGAGTGGTACGCTTGAAAAATCCATGGAAAACCTTGTTGCACATGTAGACACTTAAATTGGGAAAACTGGGTTGGAGAAAATGTTACCTCTTTCCCACACTCCCCTAGTCCCTTAACTTCATAAAGAATGTAAGAAAAAGCACAAAACTTCTCTGACACTCTTCCCTGTGCACATAAAACTATCTTTCAAGCTTTCATGCCTATGTCAGGATCTCCAAGGCATTAACTTGGGAGTTCTATTCTAGGGTGCCAACAGTACAACAATTAAACCCAGATGGCTGTCAGGGCGAGATTTTGTTGTCACTTTTCACTCCATTTACTGATCCGAGCCCAGGAACCTGCGTCCCTGCCAATACGAGAGACAGTAAATTCGTAATTGATGAGCAGTTGAAAATGTCCATTTTCTCCTGACGCAAACTGTGCCAGAACAGGCGAGTAAAATACGGCTGATCCAAATAAAGCTTAGTTTAAGTGTGTACGCTTGGGGTTTTGCTTCAGTGTGGAGACATGCCAGCGAGTCACAAACACATATTAATACTTCTGGACCATTTTTATTCTCTAGAATTTATGCAGCTCCCGAAAACATGGCTGATGTCCCACTCTGAGCCCTTTTCCTGTACCGTCTGAGTACAGCCAGGTTTATTATTTAAGACATTTTTAAATTCCTGTTTAAAAAGCTGATAATTGCCGTTGTGTGTGTGTATATATATATATATATATATATATATATGAACATTTATGAATAAAAACAAATATCCATAAATACAAATGTTATTGATGTATTGTGTTATAGATCTGTCATCTTATATAAGTTCTTGGATGTGATGTTTTAAGACTAATTTCCTTTGGTTAAGCCAAGTCAACTTCCTGAGACCTTATAAAGGATTGTTTTTTGCAGCCAGAGGAAGAAAATGGCAACAGAGAGATTTCACAGCAATGTCACAGCTCTGTCACTTAAACTCACCAAACTCTTAGCCAAGACGTCCATGACAAAAGCATGTAATCTGGCAAACAAACAAGTGTCAGGCTCATTATGCTGTAGCTAATGTTAATCTACATCACATCATAATCCCCAATCATACCCATTTAGCTAACTTCTTATCTAAACAATATCAAGAGTGAGAGAGCAAAGCAGAGGTATCTGATCCAAGTATTCAGGCATCAACCAGTCAGGTACAATTTACACCATGTAAAGGGATTTGATCAATATAGCCTGATTATCACTTATTGGGTGCAACTGAAATTGATCTGCAGCAATTAAATTCAATCCATGCGTCAAAAACAAAATGCATAAGCCGAAACATATTCGTAGAGACTTTTTTTCCCTATTATTTGATTTAAATTATAGCAGAAATTTAATTCAATATTTTTCAACAGAAAATAATCAGAAATTATTGTGATAATAAATTAATCATTTCTTAAGCAGAAATTCCAAATATGCCGTTTTTACCAGCTTCTCCAATTTGAGAAGTTTCTTTTTTATATATATATATATTATGATAAGTTCAATATCTTTGGAGAGCAGTTAATTGACTAATCAACTGAATAATTGGCAGAATAATCAATTGTGAAAATAATCAGGAATTGCGTCCCCATTTTAAGTCCGACTGTTTTGATGTACAGTAAATCCCTATTCTTTATGAATTTATCAGTTCAGATTTTGCCCATCATGTCATCACTTAAAACCTTTTTATGTATGAGTAGGGCAGGAAAGTGTTATTCATACACAAGAGAATGCATTAAAGTTTAGCCATACTGTACATAAGTGTACCTCACAGTAGTTTACTTAAAAGCTAGTCACTGAAACAATTCCTAAAAAGGTGGTTGTGAGTTCTGTTTCTCAAGTGGAGCCTTTTCAGAGTTTCCAATGAGCCGTTTATAAAATGTATGTCTGTCTCTGCTATATAATCTGTAGTCTTTGTCAGTGAAGCCACCAAAAATGCAAACTAGTGCAGACACATGACCTGGATCTACCAAAAAGTTGAGATGATGAGCTATTGTTGTTTGGGAAGTGATCACAGCACGATTCGACACTGTGGCTCTTTGCCAAGGGTCCAGTGTACCTAATTTTCCGGGAATAAGAAGCCAGAGATACCATCAGAGACAATAAAACACAGAGTAAAAATATACTGGATTTCCCATTAAATTATTTCATTATAGCCCAAACTCTGGCCTTCAGAACATGATGTACCACACCAAAGTCTACATCTTATCCAATCAAAACACAGCCAGATGTTACAAAGCTCTGACCCAACTGGATAAGACTAAAAGCGATTTATTTGGACTTGAATTTACACAAATTTACACCTATGAATACAGAAGAAAACGGAGACGAGAATCTCTGATCCAGAAAGAAAGAAATCTCGACCATGACTGCAGCTTTAATTAGCGCACCATGTGCAAAACACACCAGATGCCAGGGCTGAGTAATACCTACTACAACATAACCAAGCTACATGTGCTGCAACAAGACATCCTGGATTCTTTCTTAAGAGCCAGAGGTCAAAGGTTAAAGCAGTTTCACGGCTGAGATAATCTAAACCTGAAAGATGGACGAACACAGCAGCCGTTTCTGTTCTACAACCCAGCTGCGATGTCAACATGAGCAGCCTCAGCCATGATGTCACGATGCAGCAATTGGCGAAACAAGACTTGAAGAGGTACAAGAGATACGAGACCAAACTAGCAAACTGCAAAGTCCCAGTGGACTGGATAGACTATATATAACACAAGTAGATGCACAGACAGACACATTTAGGCACCCTGCAAGATGTGGCGAATGGTATGTCCGGGACACTCGGATTTAGGGCTGGCCTCTGGTTAAGTTGTTTTCCTGGAAGAGTTGGGGATGACATGGAGCTTTGAGGAATGTACCGAGCAGCGAGGCAGCAACCAGGACATTCTCAAGGGGAACTACGTGTGTGTGTGTGTGTGTGTGTGCATGTCTCTCTGTGCAGAATAAAGGATAAACTCATCAGGAATGTATAAACACAGAATATGATGGTTGTTTTAATTATAATATATTATTATAAGTATGGTCCTGTTGGGCTCCTTCTCTGAGCTCTGGCTTATGGTCGTCCCTTGGAAGTATTGATGAAGAATCCAGCCCGATGACCTCAGGCTCTACTATTCCACACTCTTGTGTTTTGAAATGTGTGATAAATGACCTCAACCTCTGAATTTCCAGGGACCTCTCAACAGAGGCCTGGCCAGCCCCATCTTTACGAGCCTGTCATCACTTGTTTTAACTGTTCACCGTCACTTGCACGCCATTAGAAGCCAGATCGCACAGTGAATTGATTTTATCACCACAACAAAAACACTGTAATAGCACACATGCTGGAAAAAAACCCACGATGGTCTCTCTAGGATTATCATGACGGTCATGAAAATGTTAGTCATTTTCTCATAAACTGAGCCAACGTAATTACAGCACTTCATACACTCAGATGACTTATCAGCTCATCTATTTTCAGTTCCTTTTTGGTTAAATTAAATTAAGGCTTAACTAAGGCTTTTGTGTCCGCTTTTCTTTTAGTGCAGACTGAGAAGTAAAGAGACTGCATGTTCAGGTCAATTTCAGTTTAGTCGAAAAACAAATGTACCCCATGGAAGTCTGTGTAGCGACAACTTGTGGTCGGGGCATGTTACTGCCTCCTTGAGCACAGCACGACATCATTAGTGCTTACTGTCTCACGTCTTTGACCTCTCAACCCTTTTTGTTGAAAACTTTAGTTTGAGACAACACACACGCCTGGCAACTTAGAAACTTTCTGTCGGTGGTCAGCATTTCGTTTTCCTTTGGTTTATAACGCGGTGGCACCAACTGAAAGCCCAAAGCTTACCGACTCGACTTAATTGCCTTAATTGATTCGTTCATGATCACGCACACGATACGCTCCAGGTTCTGTTTTTCGGTGCCAACGAGGAGTCATTAAATTTGAAGTTATCGAAAGCATTACGTCCCAAAAGTGTCTAAAGTAAACAAAGGGCTGCAACAATGTGCAACTTCTCGGAAACAACGACAGGCTACAATTACATGAGATTGAAACGTGGACAGGATATGAGCTAAAAACGTGACTTCAATATACCTACGACTAACTTTAAACTTAGTCATTTGCTTTTCTTTTTCTTTCTTTTTTTTTTTTTTTTTTACCTAACAACATGATTTCCAACTTCTTACGGTCAACCCGAAACCTCTCCTCAGTCCACTCCGGATCTGGCAGCGGCTGGGGTCCGCTCAGATCCTCCTCTGATCCCGGGAGAGGAGAGTCGGTGCTGCGCTCGCTGTTGGAGCCATGGTCCGACTGCTGCAAGTATCCGCTTAAAGTGTCGCACTGGGCAGCCATGGCGCTGCGCAGCAACTTCTCCAGTGGCCAGGTTGTCTGCCGAGTTAACGGAGCAGCGCGCAGCACACAGAAAACACACCAACCAACTCCTCGGGAAATGTTTCACGTGTCATCCGGCTGGAAAAAAAAAGGAGGACTCCTCCCAGAAACACTTTCTCAAGCGTACCTCCCCCTGGGGTTCCTAGACATTAGTGAATTTGCGAAAAAATTCACTGGATTCAATTTGTGTTTTTGTGGGACCTGCTTTTATGGGAAACAGTTGAGGGATTAGAGCAATTTAAAGCAAACAAAGTCAAGAGCTGTAAATCATATTATATAGTATATTTAACCCCAAAAATAAAGTCGCCATTAACGATTAAGCGCAAATAAAGCGGGCTTGACTCGAGTATGTGTATGCCGTTTTTCAGTCAGGCTGGCAGTTTCTAATAACGCCCCATGCAACCGGTTCATTGGTTTATAGAGGAAACATTACATATCCTGAGAGAGGGTAAATGGAAACAATACAGGAAAGAGAAACCAAAACAAACGTGGTGCAAGCCAACATTAAGTATAACAGATTTAAAAGTGGGCCACAATCCAAAGAACAAAAAAACCAAACCAAACCGTGTGCTGCTTGAATACAGTGATAAAAAACAAACAAACAGGAGGTACTGAAAGATAAAGGTCACTGAACTCAGTCATGTAAACAGAAAATTTGAATGTCCCTGTCGAAAAATAATTCTTGGGTTATTCAAATTCTCTTTATATTTAAATAAACTCACCACCAGCCATGTCAGACTTCTTCAGATAACCTTAATCGGACATTTAGAGCATTCATCAGAAAGCAATGTACATTTTTCACTTGACTTGATGCATCTCTTGTGTACCTCTATTTCTGTATTGTAATTTAGTTTAGTCTTTTATGTATTGCAATTTACATATTTATTAGATTATTATATATTATCTTAAGGTAGTTTATTCTCCATGGCCTTTCCTGTGCTGCAACACCACAGCTCTGTCTTGGTCCACTTGTTCATTTGAAGTGAAAATTTACATCATCTGGCCTTAGAGGTAATTACCGTGTGCAACATAATTTTAATCTTGAGAAAAACACTGACTGCACTCAGTTGCCCAATTACTAAAAATGTTTCATTTATGGATTATCAAGAATGATCAACTGTTTTAATTTTGGCAGGTCAAGGGAGTTGAAAATGTACGGGGAAATATTAATGTGCTACTAGTCCTCACTAAAGCCAGTAGTCTAGTTAAGGTTTCATCAACACAGCACTCGGGAGATTAATGTGTGTGTACATTAGCTTCACCAGTGTACAGCAAGTGTGCTGCTATCAGCCTAAGTGATGATAATGGGTGGTCTAATGAATAGACTGAACATCTCTTCTCATTTTACATGACACTATAACAGCCACTATCCACATGAATGAGCATTTACTAAATGGGCCTGAATTAAAAGTTACCACACAAACACAAGTTGTCCAGGAGAAAAAAAATGCCTATGTACAAGGCTTGGGTGGTAAAAAGTAAAGACCACCACCTAGTGGCCATGTGAATAATAGAATAAGGGGCAAACTCAAAATTTGTTTGTTCAAAATTATACATATATATTGTAAAAAATAACAAAACATGTAAGACCCCAGCAAGATAATTCGGAATTTCAGTTTACTCAGGTGTATTGCCAAGAAAATATTTACAATTCACTTTTTAATGAATTTTTTTAATGCACAATAATCAGTATAATCTGTAGTCTATTAAAAGAAAAGTACAATCAGGCCATCTCACCATCTGCAATAATATTATTATAATAATAATAATGATAATAATAATAAAAAATAATAATGTCAATTTAAAGGAAAAATAAAACAGTAAAACCAGTTAAGTCAAGTAAAGTCAGAGCAGAGAAAGTGCCCAAACCCTTAATACACCTAGACCAACCAGAACCAGTGTGGATGAGCTGTTGAAACAGTACTGTCATATTTTGAGGTGTTCAGTCATGCGTCATTGTCTTCACATTGCATACTTCTGAGTCCATTCTCTGGCTAATTTGTTGTACCTAAAAGAGAAAAGACAATGAAAACAGGTTTCTGAAGAATAGTTGTCTGATTTAAGGTCATCCGCATGTTAAATTCTTTGGCTTTTGTACTCACTGTTGTCTGTCTGACTTGTACATTAGTGCAATGTCTGGGACTAGTGGATCATCTGGATTTGGGTCACATAGCAAAGAGCATATGGATAATAAAACTGGAAAAAAAAGAAGAACAAATTAATATGGACACAGGTATCAATTAAATCAAAAACAACTTTTTCAACTTCTTAGTTCATTCTCCATAAACACCTATTTAAATACAAATGAACAAACTTTTAGCCTATAATTTAAATTTTCAGTGACAAAGGTACACAGGGTGCAGAGATTCATTTTTGGACGATCAGCCTGAAAATCCTGTTACCCTTGTTTGCAGAGGATGGAAATCATTCATTTGGAAACGTACAGATTTGGCAACAACTCAGTAGATTGTTTCACATCAGGGACTTCGCTGCTTGCTATGTGTGATATAATGCATCTTTGGCATTCTCTTCCCATGTTAGTTTTTGCCCCAACAGCCAAATTTAACCTTCAGTTTGTCAAATTACATTAAACACACCTCTATTTCCTTGACTTTTAAGTAAATCTCATAGGTAGAACCTTGATTCCAAAAACATTGGGATGCTGTGTAAAACATGCATAAAACAGAATATGGTTATTTGGTATAGACTCAAAATAATACAAAGACAACATATTTAATGTTTTACCAATCAACTCAAACAAGTTGGGACAGGGGCAACAAAAGACTGAGAAAGTTGTGGAATGCTCACAAAACACCAATTCCACTGGCAGGTTAATGAGTAAAAGTTGAAAGGGCATCCTTAAAATGCTCAGTTCACAAGGAGGGATGGGGCAAGGTTCAACAATTTGTGAAACATGACTGCATTATGGATATTACTACATGGGCTTGGGAACACTTTGTTAAACCATTGTCAGTAAACAGTTTGTTTGCAAATGATCACATTCTGTTTTTATTCACGTTTTACACAGCATCACGTTTTTGGAATCAGGATTATACAAACCACATGCTATATAATGCTGCTTTAATATACAATACAGGCAAAAAGTAGATGATGGTTACCTTTTGATACTGTAAGTGCAGGTGACCACTGTGACCTCAAGATGTCAAGGCAGATGCTACCATTGCTGTTTATGTTTGGGTGATAGATTTTCGTTGTAAAGGCAATCTATGAAAATAAGCAAAGCAGTTAGAAGTAAAATAACATGTCTTTAAAGGTGAAATCTGAAGGTGGCTGGAATCTCAAAGTACACTCATAAATATTGTCTGAGTAGGGTTGCATCTAACGATTCATTAGTAATTAGTGGACTTTAGAAAATGCACAAAAATAGTGAAACGTGCCTGTTATAATGAGGTGCTGCAAATAATCTTACCTTTGGTGGTTTAAAGGGATAGTCAGTGGGGAAATGGACAGAAAGGAAGAATACTCCTCCATGATATGGGCTGTCATGCTGAAATAGAGGGGTAAATGATTGTTAAACTATGCCTAGCACTGTATGCTTAGGAGATAAAATACTTTTGAAAGTGATTAGGGGAACCATTTGTTTTGATTATTATTTGCCTCCCCTTTTTATGATTTGCTTTGTTTAAATTTGTACAATATGGTATTCCCCCTTCCCTATTGTCTCAGTAATGCCATGGTGAGGAACATTGGGATAGAGTGTGCCAGTCAGTGCTCTCCATACAGGATAGAAAGAGCTGTAAAGTCAACATAAAACACTATTGTCTAGAGATCCAGAAGCAATAATTCAGAAAAGGCTCACCGGTCCCATGATGCTAGCCTGCCAGTGAAACACTAAAGGAAAGAAAATGAAATAATCTGTGAGAACATTGTTTGGTATCAAGGGTTTATACCCACAGATCAGATACATTGCAACCCAGTCCCCAAAGCAAAACCATACTGATAACAAAACTGAAAGTGGCAGATTTCAGAATTAAAAAAATAAGAAAATGACATGTTTATTTACATTCCATCCAGTATCCTCATACTTACAATCGTCCCCCAGAGGTCCAGCTGAACAGGTAGATGGAGGGTCCCTGCGTAAGTCACCCAACTCCTGTAAAGATTAACAAACAACAATTTAAGCGATTGACAGCTTCCGCCACACCGTAGCGTTACTTATAATACTTGGCTAACTAAGTTTACAGTTTGACAAACACTTTAGCAAACTGTTAGTTTACAGTTTAATAACCCGTAAACGAAATCTTCGTAAATCTAAAAGTTCGAGTAATTAAAATATGTTGAAACGCAGGCAGAGACACACCTGAAAGTGCTTTCACATTTCTCGTTTGCTAGGCCAACTTTAGCTCGCAACGAAGTTAGCACATTTAAGTTTAACTGCTTAGCTAAGCTAACTGGCTTCCGTATATTACCACGACCATTGGTATTAACAACGGACTTGCTGGCAATAAAATCATTCTTGTGATTTAATTACCTAGCGTTAACACATTTACTAAAGGTTGGTACAATAATCAACCACGTTAGGTTAGCAAACAAATGCTACTAGATGACTGACGAGCTAACGTTATAGCAATGCTTCCGGGATCGCTCCTACCTTTTCAGTAGCGTACATTAAATACATTCAGAAAAGACGAATACACTTACCTTCTGTATTCTTTTCAAAGCCATGGAGAATCTCTTAGATGGGGTTAAACAAGCTACAGTGTTAACTATGACAGCTGTCAGCTCCAACTATGCTCGCTTTCTGCCGACACGCAGTTATTTGTTTTGACAAACTAATAAATTCTTTTGTTTCCGCGTTTTTGTTCGACGGCGAAGAATAAACCGATGCATTGTGGGAATTTGAGTTTTCAGTCAAACCACTTAAAGGGACCGTTCACAAATATGAAAACCAACCCATCCAGTCAGCAATGGAATTTAGCTCGCAGCAATTGAAGTTATTTGCCCTTTCAAACCTTTCAAACTAGGAAAAGCAAAGCAAGGCAAGTTTGTGTGTTAAATCTTTCCAACACAGAGGTTAAAACAACCTTTCAAAATATAATTAGGATGCTATACTGCATTGAAATAGAATTTAAATCAGAGAAACTTATAACAAAAATAATGAATGCCTCCAAATTTATTAAGGCGAAAAAGTGCAGCAGAGAATACAATCAATCAATAGCACTAGATAGCCAATAAGGACGTTTTTAATTTAGATTTTAAATTGGCTAAAGGTGGTGCCTAAGGATCACCAGGAAGCATTCCATGTGCACCATAATAACTTAAAGGAACGGTTCTCCACAAAACTAAAAATACATTTTCCTCTTACCTGTAGCTATTTATTGTTTTGGTGTGAGTTGCTGAGCTTTGGAGATATTGGCTGTAGAGACGTCTGCCTTCTCTTATAAAATATTCTCTTATAAAAAATAATGGAACGAGAATGCAGCGGCACTACGCTTGTGGTGCTCAAAGCACACACAAAAAAAGAAGCTATATATAAATCTATGATTCATGGTTGAGAGGCTTTTGATAGTGACAGGAAGGGATGTGAGGCTGTATTGATATTTAACTTGATTCCAACAGAGGGCATTGTCTACATAGGCCTATAGTTTGGGCTAAAAGCCTCAAAAAAGCATTTGTATTCTGAAAATCTTTGGGGGGCGCTACAGAACTGATGTGCTACACCCAAGCCCTATTATGACATCAAATCAAACTATTTACTAGTTCAAGGTTATATTTGGGTTTGAGTATCCTAAAGGCATCTAACGTGTTTAAAAATGTAAAATTCATGCAGGAAGTCCAAAACGGCTGACTTCTTGTTGGCTAATCTCTCGTAAAAAAAACTTGAAATGTGTTCAAAATGATAAAACCCTCCCCCCATATTTTTTGAACATCAAAGCACCTTTATCTCAACCCTGTGGTGTTGTTGGGGGGTGCTACGGAGCCTGCTGACCACGCCCATGCCTAATCACTGAAGAGTTTTGCAATGAGTTCTGATGTGCGCACCAATTTTCGTGAGTTTTTGAGTATTCCAGGCCCCTCAAAAATGTGGTTTGTAGTAGAAAAAATAATCTCTACAAAACCAATCAATTCCAGTTCCAGCACAGGCATCCTCTGTGCTCGGACACTAATAATCCAAAGTTTGGATTAAACATGGTCACCAGTCATAATATATCCCCTGAGGCTGCATCATCTATTCTTGTGTGATTAAGTATCCTATTATCTTTCATTATAGGTGCATGATGGTTAAAATGGCTGAAATCAGGGGCGATTCTAGGATCAGACTTTTAAGGGGGCTCAGTTCCCATGCATGTAAAACTCTAGTATAATTGGGGGTTTTTGTATACAGCTCCTGTTTTGCCACTAACAATCTTGACTTCACTATCTGTCCAATTTCTCACCTGGTTCTTCCTGCTCTCGCTCTCTTCTCTTTCTCGCCATCCTTCACGCTCCCTCTTTCTGACAATCACATATTTTATGCAGCTATAAAAATGACATATCTGGTGCATAAATAAAGCAAACACAATATTAAGAATGTAAATTTACTTACATTCTTAATATTGTGTTTGCTTTATGTAAGAGGAGGTTGGGGGGATGTGTGTACTGCAGTACACTGATATGCTGTAATAACAGTATATCAGTGCACTGCTTAGTAATGTGACATCATTGTGGAGCCCACTGCAATGAATGTGGGCAAAACGGTAGTCAGTAAATATAAACAAAATTATAATAAATTCATTATTATTATTATTATTATTATTATTATTATTATTATTATTATTATTATTATTATTATTATTATTATTATTAATTTTAGGGGTGCTGAGATGAAATTTGGGTGTGCTTAAGTACCATTAAAAAGTGTCCTAAAATCGCCAATTCTGTTGGACTGAATATTTAGGTCCATATTGCGGAGAGCTTCAGTCCTGAGAAAGCAAAGGGCGACAAGGGAAGAGAGAAAATAGATAAACATGCAGACACATACAGTACATAGACAGAAGGGGCACATCTGTCACCTTTCACGCCTGGACTGCTGCATATCTCAAAGCAACAGATTGCACAAACTAAGAGATTTTCTATTTATTTATTTATTTATTTATTTATGCGGCACTGGATGCATGGAATCACATAAATTTATAGCTAATTTATAACATTTCCTTACATTTGCAGTCAGTATCTGATAGTTAATCTGACACCATTTCATGGACATTGGTGTAAAAATATAAGTGCAGGATTTGACTGAAATACCTTATGTTAGGCAGGTGAAAAACACATTATCAGCTCAGCTTACCTACCCACATTTATTTGGGTGAAATAAAAACCTTGATGTTTGTGAAAGACTCCCTCTTCACCTCTATTAAATCATACCTAAAAATTCTCTAATGTGTGTCTGACATTATTTTTGCAGAAAAAAACAAAAACAATCCTCACAATGGCATCTACTCCTTCTTCATTTAAGATTCCAAAATATATGAATAGGCTATGGAAATATTTTTTATTTCATGATCACAAGTCTAACTGTTGGACACAATATGTCCCCTACATTCTCAGTGTATGTGCACTGGAAGCTTTGAGTTTCCACATAACATTTGTGAATGTATTTGTACACTGGAATGCTTAGTACGTCAGAACGGGATAAGATCTCCATGGATTAATAGCCTATGAGCCATAGCACATTCTATTCATTCTAATGTTGAAAATTGGCAAGATGTAAGCAATTATGCTTCAAAATATAAAATAAAATACAAATATTTCAAAGGGTGATCAAGACTTTTCATATGATAGCTTTTTAAGGCTGCTTGGACAAATGATTCCATACGCAAAAAATGATACATCCAGTGTAATATTTTTTGTTGTTTGGATGATTCTAGAAAGTTTCATGAATAAATAGACAGGTTATATATGTGTCAAAAACATCATTATTTTATCATTGACCTTTTCAGAGTTTGTCTTTGCCTGCAGGAAGATCAGGAACTTAACAACATATTGTGACAGGAAGGACCTAGAAACTTTTTTTTTCTTAAAATAATTGTCTTTTCAATCGTCATTGATATATAAAGCATGTAGAACATTTAGAAATTTTGGCAACCAGCCTAGTTGCCAGTGGGCTCAAATGGTAAAGTATAAATACTTAAGAATTACTATGCAGGCATAATGACCTCTGTCAATCTGTCAGTGTTTTGTTATATAATTGGATAAAAGCCAATTGATTCATTCACATATAAGCACTTTAATGTTTTACCAGAGTGCGGTGGAGCTAACTCTGGAGCTACCACTGGGTGTTTTTTTTTTTAACTGTGTACCTGCAATATTTCAGATTCATTGTTTTTCTGAGATGTAGGCCTATGTGAGTATATATATAAAGTAGCATAAAATTGAAAAACTTGAGTTTGTCAGTGTTGCTGAAAAAACAAATATTGCGGATTCTAAATAACTATATATTATTGATTAAGAAAAAAAAGACCAAATTGAATATCATGTCAACACAATAACAGCACTAGGTACTAGGTACTTAGGTATAGGCTAGCCTACATATTAAAAGACAACTGACTTCGTTCTGAAAACAAAATTAAAGATCCCCTCCAGACATGTTGTATATAAAACACTGTACTTTGACTAATAATGTGATTCTGATATGGTTTTTCCACAAAAAAAGTTCTATTATCTTGTTAAAATCCTTAAAATTACATATTCTCCTTCTCCCTCATTAAAAAAATCCTAATCTATGATTAATTAATCTGATTATGCAAATATGTGTCATTTCAGAAGTTTAACTCTTTCACAGAAGATGTCTCCTCCTTCACTGTAAAGTCCATTCTCAGTGTATATGTGCATTGGAGGCTTCATGGTTCCCACATCCCATTTGTGTATGTATGCTGAATACTGGACCAGGATTGGCTTCCAAACTATTTGTGATGTCACAAATCATGCTCGTAGGCCCCGCCTCTTCAA
>JBBPCS010042134.1:2315-20236 GCA_037974645.1 Hollardia meadi
CCCCCCCCCCCCCCCCCCCCCCCCCCCCCCCCCCCCCCCCCCCCCCCCCCCCCCACAGGGTATGACTGAGTCTGAGCAAATTCCAAGTGCAGGTGTTATCCAGGTCAAGGTAAGACATGGTCTGAAGCGGGTCGATGCAATGCAAGCTTAAAACAAAAAATCACTTCAATAGCAAACGCCTGTCCCAAATCTGTTATGATCACAGAAAAGATACACCAGAATACATCATGACATGTGACAGATTATTCTCACTCCAAGTAACAAGTGCATTGAGAAAAGTGCAGGAGACAATTTGGAGAAAGTTGGAAAAAACCGTCAGACACCAAACACAAACCACTGGTTCTAAGGCCCAAAGCCCACCTCCCCTCAAAATGTCATCAAAATATGTTCACTACTTTTAGAAGTTGAGAACAAGATGAGAAAAAAACACTAATTTCTCTCAATTATTTCCCTTTTCTATTGCAAAATACTCTAATATCATAGCCATTACATAGATAAACATATTTTTCATATTTTCAGCTCATCGTGCCAATAGAAAATCACACAATCTGGTAAGAGGAAGTCACTGTCCACACTAAGGCCATAACCTGTAATGAATGGTGCCATTTCGAGGGTTCACAAGCCAAAAAGGTTGAGAAGCGCTGTGCTAACAAACAGACAGCACAACCTCCTCCTCACCAGAGAAAAACCTTGTCCCAATACTGAAACAGAAAACAACAGTGAACAGTACAGTACATGCATGTCAACAGGTCGAGATGGGACCTGGACTTTATTCTTCAACATCCACCTAAAAGACAGCTAAGCACTTAGACTAATCATTTTCTCAAAGCTTGAGGAACATTATGTGGTGCCGGGGAGAACATGAACTAAATTGGCCCTGATGGAGAAAAATGGATCTTTGAGAACAGCTGGGTCAGGTACAAGGCCAGCAGCTGACTGGGGCCCCCAAAATCTCCAACAATACTACTGTATGTGTCAACTGGTTTGTGGTTATTGAACTGAAAATTTGTTTGAGAATATGCACAATTAAACTTGAATATCAGCGGACACGTTCAGGACCTTAAAGTGGGCCTCGTCTCAGGCCATCACCTGGTTACAAGCTTCTTATTGTTTCAATTTTGTGCTCACTTGTTGTATATTCCAAAATTAGCTTGTGTTTAATCAAATTACCACATGGACATTTGTATTGCACATTGTAAGGTTGTCACTGAATTTTAAACTTGGATACAATACTAGTTGTTGTTTTTTTTCAAGTCTTTTTGCCACAAAAATATAATCTTTTTTTTTTTTAAATTAACAACCTGTACACAATGCTGGTACAGAAAAAGTCACTGAGCACATACCAACACATTTGTAACAGCAGCCTTGGGTTGAAAATCTGATTGGAGATCTGTTTTTTTTTTGTTTTTTTTTACAGCTTTGATACTTTTGATACTATCCAGATGCCGATATTATATTGTTTTAAACATATGGCATTCAAAAACAATTGAAAGAAAGTAAAAGTATAGAAACTTTTGTCAACCTTAGCACATTGCATAGAGGGTGGGAGGAAACAGGGGCTACTGGGGGGCCCACCTGCTCATTTTTGCCCCAGGGTACCCTTGCAGATTGTTTATTATTAAGTAATCCAGTAATGAAAGGAAAAACCACAAGTCCATAATATAAAAAAGACAGCAGACAAAAGTTTCCAAAGTTTATTACTGGGTCTGGGACTATTATTTAAATTGCAAGAGCAACTTGTACATGTTTGCACGTCTACTCCTGCATTACATTTCCTGTGTTCTGCTGTCCTGACTTCCTCACCTCGGTGTGACAACCTGCCTGCTGTATCTGTCTGTGACTCTGTGACGGGGTGAACTGTGATTAGGAAAACATGCCTCAACTATTGTAATTGTATAGCACAGAGAATTTAAAAAAAAGAGCAGCCCATAACTCATAACTCATCCTGACAAGGGCAGAGTTTTTCTGCAAAAATACCACAAGTCACACGTGGACATCTGCGATACAGAACTTGCTGCAAAACCGCCACATTTAACACAAATATGGAAGTAAGGATTTCACCTTTAATATCCGCCATTTTCCAATTTCTACAAAAACTGACAGATCCATCCTCAAATCCTTACAGTATGCTGTGCTTCCATACACTGCACCTGCAGCACCTGAACTCAGCAGGCCATACCATCACATGGTCATAAAACAGGCAGCTTTGTCTCCTTTCCTGGTGCAGAAATCTTACACTTAGTGGAGGAAGTGAGCTGTCTGCCAGCTGCTGGCACCGCTCAAAACACAAGGAAGCCGGCTTTCTGAAAACAGGGATAATAGCACTTCTGCAGCAGGCAGCTCCACACATGACAATGTGTCACTTCCAGTTTCTGCACTTTTCCCTCGAGTGCCACCTTAAATACATTCATTACAATTGGCACGTCTTGCTGTCTGCCGCCTGTTGTAAAGAGAGACTGCTTCATTAGAAACACTTCTTATGGGGAAAAAATGCTGATGTAAGAGATGATATCATTAATTTAGTCTTATTTTGCAATCACAACGTGTGGAGCGAATGGCTGCGGGTCAGACCTGGCCAGGTTTAACGGGCCGACTGGATTGATGGAGGGGCGCCTGTCATTGTTTTAAAAGGTGACAGGGGTGATTGAGAGCAACTAACCCTGATTACAACAGGGAAAAGAGGGAGAAACATCCCCTAGGTGAAGGGGGGGGGGGGGTTGGCATCACAGGAAGGCGTTCACGTCCTCTTGTTGAGAAGGATACAAAATGGGGGTACAGGTGTTAAAACGTCATGTTCACCTCCAGGAGAGAAACAACAGCCTGGGATAGACAGTGTTAATGTGATACCGACACACTCCACCTGCATCACACACCTTCTCATGTGAAGGAATGCAGCCTGCTCCTCAGAGTTAACAGAGCACTGTGGTTTCCCTACTGCATGCAGGGGAGCCTAAATGCATCCCGGATAACAGAGCCGCTGTCAGGCATGTGGAGTTGTGTCCTTCTGACTCCACTAAGCATCAATAGGAGATGCTGCTGCTGCTGATGGGAGAGAGTGGGGAGAGACCGGGGAGGAGGGGGACGGCATGGTAAACAACCGAGCAGAGGAACAAAAAGCAATGCGTCAAGATGCTTAAAATCCTTGTTTGCTAATACACACAGCGTATTGCTGCTATTTTGCCATTGACCGCGGATAACCTATCTGTGTAATTAGCTTCGGGTGCTGCTTCTTCATCCCCGTTACACAGGCTACATGTATGCTGGTGTGTGTATTTCACTGACTACATACAGGGTATCGCATTAAAAACAGCCCACGCCTCAACCAAGACAGCTTTTCTCCACAGAGGAGGTGGAGAAAGGTGTTGCAAGCTAACCGGCTAAACACCTTTACGTTCAAGAAATGTCAATAATAGTAATAGCTGAAAAAATCTAAGTAATTCATTCGGCTTTTGAGAAACAAGCGGTCTCAATGATGAGTAAAATAGAAAAGAAGGTCTCTTACCAGTTCAAACGCGTCTAATAATCCGCGGCACTATATTCCATTGCCGTTCTAATGAAATTATTTGACTGCGCTGCTGTGGTGGCCCTGGTGTCTCCGTGCTGCTCGTCGTAGCCGTGGCGTGTGATGGCGTAGCTCTGCAGGGCCACAATGAAACTGATGCTGCCTTCACGAGCTGTCGGAATTATAGCAACGAGATAGAAGTGTTAAAGCACCGCGAACCAACAAAGGGACCTAAGCGGAATTGTGTAAAACGTAGAAACAAGAATATTTTTTTTCTTTTCTTAATAGTCGAATCGAGATGCGGTGTTTAAGGGAAAGGACAAAAAAGTCATGGGAAATTATTTATCGGAATTGGTGGATCGTTTGTATAATTCGCTAACAATATTATTGCTATATCCAATAACTTGATTTACTAAAATTAGCACTGATATCTCGCTTTTTGGTGTGTCTTTTTTTCCAGCAAAAAGTAGAAAACTGACGCTATTTAAAACAAAGCCTGATGCTCTGTTGATTACTTTGTTGCTTTTATTTTTAGGAGAAAAAAAATCAATGTACTGGCAACTCGGCTTCCAGAGCTTTTTAGGAGCAATGAAGCGAGCATAACGGGCCCGGTCCACTGACTGACGGGACCGCCGTCCAATCAGAGGACAGCGATGGGTGGGGAGGTGGGTGGGAGAGGGAGAGAAGTGGTGCGTGTGTATGTGTATAAACAGATTTCTTTGATTAAGAGGTCTAGTAAAGCTATGACAAAGTTCATTCTATAAAGATATCACAGAAAAACTTGCAGGTAGTACACTTTTAGTAGCTTTTAGAAGTTTAATAACACACGGGATTAAAAAAAAGTATAATACGGTCTCAATACAAAATACCATAAAAACTACCTTCAAATCCAAGTGAAATTGGATAGATACATTTCTAAAAAAAAATCTAAATGTTGTTGTTGTAATCAGCTGCTATATTTCTGTGATCTGTTTAATTTCCCAGTAAGTGATGAACAGCTGTATTAAAGGTGCTGTATGTTTTGGTTTTACTTAATGCAAGAGCGCTATCGTCTGTCTGCACGCAGAACAGCACTTTTGTCCACGGCCTGTAGTATGAGGGCAGTTTATCTTCACAATAAGATACACTTAACTAACAGAAGACACAGCTGAATTTTTTTTTTTTTTTAGAATGAAATCTTGTTTTATCAAATTACAATATGGGTTCTGATATTTGACGTTACAAGATTAGACTCTTAGTCTACTGTACATATCTACTTACTGAAATATGTCATACTTTTGAGAGGTTCTTCATGATTTCAGCTACTTAAAAACACAAATGTTTTCCATTTAGTAATGTAGAGTATCTTACCTCACATAGAATAGGTCATCCCGGCTTCAATAGTTACAGAATTTACTGTATTTGTTTAGTCTGGGTTTCAGTGGGCCATTTTATTGTCATATCGTCATTTAAGTAAATCTTAAAGAGGTAGGTAGAAATTCTGGTAACAAAAGGAAGGCAAAATCTATAGTGCATTAAAGGGGGGAATTCATAGTGTATTATGATGCATTCACTTATGCTTTATGAGTACACTCATGAGCTCACATATTGCTTTCTGATGCACTATATTAACAGTCCTAAAGCATTATAGATGTGACTTATAATGAATTAGAAGTTAAGTGTCTTATGGATGCTCTTGACTAGTTATAAACTAGAGGTTGACTGATGGGGCTTTTAATACATTATGACTACCTACAGTATATTAACCTATACGCACCTTAACAATCAGCTATAGTAAGAACTCATTGTATGCTCTTATAGTCCATGCAGCATCATAAGTTATCATTGTATGTGTTAAGTAAAGTGAAGTACATATGGATGCATTTATAATAATGCATGCTTCATCATAAATTTTAATTGTTTGTGGTCAGTAAAGTGTAATGCATTTTCATGCATTAAAAATAATCTATGTTAAATGCCAAAATGCATGTGTGTGTGTGTAAGGGGGTTATGATGTGTGTTACAGTGGCTGCATAGAGCCATGGAGCTTTTACTGCCGTGGGGTTGTCTCCTAAATCAGAAAACTATTTTGTGTCACTGCATACAAGGCAGCGTTAGCTAGCTGTGGCAGACATAGTAGTGGCAGAAGACGTTTGTCTGGTGATTTCCAAATGTGGTCATTTAAATCAGGGGTTCTCAACCTTTTATAACTTAAGGCCCATTTCTGATTGTCAGAAAATTTCCGAGGACCACCTTCCAAAAGAAGTGACAACAAAATTATAGGTGACCAAAAAATATTGGGTTGTGAGTGGCTTTCCCCACATTGAACACACTGTGCTTTCAGCTAAGCGTCACTAGGCCTAACTTCCATTATGAATCAAAATTTATTGTAGTCAGAGTCAAATTTCCTCACCACACGCTGTGGAGCTTTTACTGGCTTAGGGTTGTTTCCCACATCACTTTTTCGTTTCAAAAGCCATTTTGTGCCACTGCATCTGAGGGAATGTTAGCTAGCTGTGGCAGACGTTAGCTAGCTGTGGCAGATGTTAGCTAGCTGGGGCAGACACTAGCCAGCTGTTGCAGACATTAGCTAGCTGGGGCAGACGTTAGCTAGTAGTGGCAGAAAACTGATTTTCAAATGTAACTGGTCATTGAAATTATGCATTTTAATTAAAAAATATCTTTGTAATTTACAAATAATAACAATAATCTAACCCTTTGGCACTGCCTCTGTGGTGCACTAGATGATGCTCTGGGGCCTATGAGGGGTGAAAGCAATACAAATTAATTGATGAAAATTGAGGTGATGAAAATGCACGTGATTTGAAAACTAGAGGGCTAAAATGGTTCTGAAATGAAAAGAGGAGTGATACATTTTCAAGTGATTTGATGAATGTAAAGCAGATTTGATATAATATATAATAAGATATAATAAAAACAGAGCAATATTTTATCATTTTCCCCATCTTACGTTCATCATTCATCATTTACAACACAAAACTGTCATTTATCATTGAAGGAAAGTGGCCTCAAGGGTGGAAGTGACAAAAATCATTGAAAAAAATGGAAGTGATTAAAATGTGTCTGAATTAAAAAAAATAGTGATAAAATGTCTATTGATTTGATAAATTTGATTGACATTTTATTTGAAAGCTCTGATAATCAATTGAGCTGTTTTACTGTCTACTGTCTGTCATTCATCATTAACAACACCAAACTGACATTTATCATTTACAGCAAGTCATTTTTGTAAAGTCCGTCAAAATGAAAAAAAACCCTCACTCACTCCCAGTTGATTATTAGAATAACACAGTTTGAAATAGAATGTCAATCTGGTTTATCAAATCAACAGACAATTTATCACTCTCTTCTTCAATTTGCATACATTTCATCACTTCCATTATTAAATTGCTTTAAATTTTTTAAATGACTTTTGTTACTTTCACCCTTGAGGCCACTTTCCTTAAATGATAAATAACAGTTTTGTGTTGTAAATGACGAATGTAAGATGAGGGAAATGATAAAACATAGCTGTTTTTATGATTCTGTTTTTCAATTCAAGTCCATTTTCATCACCTCTGTTTTTATTAATTATTGTTACTTCCACCTCTCATAGGGGCCCACCAGTGATGATTTAAAGCTGTTTTAAATTATGACATTTTTTATTAATGCGATTTCTTGAGCACCTTTAGATATAATTTGTAATTTACAAACAAAAAAAACAACAAAAAAAACCCAAAATAACAATAACTATTTAGCCAACTATTTAGCTGTACACTGCCTCTGCGGCCCACTAGATGATGCTTTGACACCCAAAGCTGATGTAAAGGATGCATAATGTATAATTTATGCATAATGCATAATTATGCTAAATGTATAATGTATTATTATTATTATTAAAGTTTATAACTTGTCAAGGGTATCCATAAGACACTTGAACTTATAAGTCATTATAAGTCACTCACATTATAATGTTTTATGACTGTTGATACAGTGCATCAAAGCATTGTATGTTTATGAGTGTAGTCATAAAGCAATATGAATGCATTGAGTCACTATGAATGCCCCCATAATGCACTACAGATGAGGTATTCATAACAATCAGCTATCAGCAGCCTCCATAGAAAACCAATATCAGCATGAACCTTGGACAATACATATCTACAATACAATACATATACATTTAAGTCAAAGCCAAGTAACTTTTATTATGAACTGTGTTGTAAATTAAGTCTATTTGTACAGTATATCTCAAAGCATGAGCTCTTTGAGTCCTGCCTGGGACAGACGGTTAGGTTAGAGTTGCCATGACGCAGCATGATTGTGTGTTTGTGTGTGGGGGGTGTGCTTACTGGGACCCTCTGCTAACTGAAGTGCCAGTTGCCATCTGATGTCTGCAGGCCGGTCAGTGTTGACAGCCATCTGCATGCTTCCCATAATTCGTAACCTACAGCTGTTCCTAACTGGCAGAGTCACACACTGAGCATTACTCGAACAACATCCCCCAAAATAATGAAGCTCAGCAACATCATCACATTACATCTACACTTGATTATGGTATTATGGAATTGGAATAGGGTTATAAATCACTATGTCTGCATGTTTTGACTATAAGGCTCTAACTAAGTATTCAGATACAAAAATTGAGTTATCCATACACTACATCCCACAAGTGGGTTATACTTAATGTCATTTATCTTTTGGTGGGTTTAATGTTTTATAGACCTTTTAGATAACACATTGAAACACAAATGCTCAAACTTTCACACTAAGGCCCATTAAGTGATTTTGTTAGTTACACCTGTGTTGGAAAAGTCGAAAAGTAGTGCTTTTATGAATTACACCTGCTTGACAAAAATTGGTGAATCTCTGAACTGTTTACCAACAATAGGAACAAACAAACGCTTTCCCACATTAAAAAGTTTTTAAAACTCTGAAGAGGGGCTGAAAGCACATCATTGAGAAATTCTGGGTCTATGTATGACAGGCCTCTGGCCCCGCCCACCACTGCTGTTTGCGTTAGGTTGACCGGTGAAAGATCAGTACGCATCAAGATGGCTGGAAACATGGGAGAGATTCAGCCATAACGTTACATGTTTGAGCCTCAGTCAGACCCGGACTCAGATGAGGAGTCTGCTGTGCACCAAAATCGGCGACTACCAGATGTATCAGAATGCTAAGTGTAGTTAACATCTTTTGTTTATGTTGTTTGTTAGCTTGTAACTGGCAGTGGCTGACACAGTGTTAGTGGTTGTGAAATGTACAATAATATCTGCTACGATGTTACAGTTTGTTCACATCTTGATAGCCAACCAAGTTTGCCTGGGAACTGGCTCATTGACAGTAGTAGTATTTGCTAATTAGACAGGGATTGGCTTGCGTATTTGTGACATACCAAATGTAGCTCACCCAATGTACGTTTGAATCTCATATTTTGAGGACATCTCCCCCTTCAGTAGAGGAATGACAAACTTTGGACCAATACAAGTCAGTATTGTCCAGGTCAGACATTTTAGGGGATTTAAACATAAGAAAAACACATTTTTGAGTGGAGGGGGTCTTTAAGCTCTTTGTCACGTTCCTCGGGCTGTGGTGTGGCAGCACGTATTGTCCTGCTGGGGGATCAATGGGATGTGCTTGGTCTGCAAGGGTGTTTGGGCAGATGGTTTGTGTCAAGTAGCGTCCACATGAATGCCAGGATCCAGGGTTTCCCAGCAGAAAATTGAACTGTAGTGAGATGGTCAATGTTATTCACTTTAACCACCAGTGGCTTTAATGTTGTGGCTGATCGATGTGTATATATACACATATATATACTACATGTATATGTAGTGAAGACTTTGAAGGAATTAAAGAAAACGTAATGAGTGTAGTTCTTGGTGAAATGGAAGTTATCACTATGTTGACATGTATGATTCCAGTGAATAATTTCCAGTGAGAAACATGCTGTGTGTAAACCCATTGTTACAGAGGACTGATTTGTTACTTGGTGCAACGACAATCACCTGAAGCTCTATATCAGCAGAACCAAAGAGCTTGTGGTGGACTACAATGCTTCAAATATGGATGTTGCTGTAAAGAAGCTCCAAATTCTAAAACATGAATTCTTCACACATGTTCCACCCGGCAGCACAGAAGGTCTATACAATCAGCACAGTTTCTAGATAAGTGTCACCAACTCAGTATCTGACCAGATGTGAAATATGGTCACAATCACTCCTTCTGTTCCTGAGTTATGGTGTTGTTATGTCATCACTTCATCATTTCATCCTGTTAGACACTTGTGTGAATTGTCATAATTAGCGTATGAATTCTTGAGTTATGGCCAAAAATGTGTTTTGTGAGGTCACAGTGATCTTTGGCCACCAGATTGTAATCAGTTCATCCTTGAGTCTAAGTGGATGTTTGTGCCAAGTTTAGATATCTGAGATATCATGTTCACAAGAATGGAATGGACGGACGGACAACCAAAAAAACATAATCCCTCTAGCCAAGGCTATTTCATGCATGGAGGTACAAAAATATCAAAAACATACATAAATCAGTAATAGTATCCTAATGGCTGGTCAGGCTGTGTGGTCTCTGTGTTTGCATAGATTAACAGGACTAATACCTTAACAGAATGTTTTCTTTGGGTGTGTATCATCATTTAAGGTCTAATACAGGTTGTGGTGGAGTGTGTTCACATAAGATCTGGCTTTGTGTTCATCATCACGTTTAAACAGGAAAGGGACAAAAACAAACCATTATTGGGAAAACACTACTGTCTCAAATTTCATTGTGCACTGTAGCACTGAGAACTGAGGGGCCAAAAGAGGGTGTCCGATGCGGCAGCAATCAACATTTTAATGTTAACAATGTATGAAATAAATATCTGTAAATAGATATGTGTAAAAATAGTTGCTTGTAGAGATGTACCCACATCAAATTTTCACCCAAATCTACGGCTTTCCTTCGCCCTATGGAACCGTTTAGCATCTTTTAGCTTATTTTTTGGGTTTTTGCCCACAGTTAAACTCACCAGTCTCATTTCCAGCAGCAGGCAGATATTTTCAGCAAAAGAAACCTCTGATAAACATACTGTACACTACCTGCTCAGCACAAAACCACAGACAAACAAAGTTACAGGTATTTAGCATTTAGCAGCTGAGGAGACAGTTGGTAGAGACAAAAAACAGAGCTAAAAGAGAGTGAATATCGAATTTCATCAGGAGGCCAGAAACAGGACTACAAATGTCTGCTACTGTCTACTGGGTGTGTAAATAGGCAACTGCTTGTGAAGGCATTAGCCAAAACAGCTTTATGAGGTAATAATAATTTGTCAGTGTTGTGTTCACAGCTTGCTCTGCTGCTCCACGTAACCAGAGGTAATAAAGTAATGCAGTTTTAAGTAACACTGATGTGATTTCAAGTGCTGTGTACATATATATGTTACCTGAAATTCTTGCATGACACAAGTGAAAATGACTGCAGTATATTTGTGCTCTGGCAGCTGAAAGAAGAAGAAGCCGTCTCCTTTAAATTGTGTTTTAATTAACTCTTGTAATCTGCCATGGCACCAGTTTCTATAATCTATCTATATAATTTTTTATATATTTCTATAATGGCTACTTATTTTCATACATACTTACAGATGGACAATGTTTCATTCTCAATATTACATAACATTCAAAGTGAGTTATTTCATTCCACTGACAAACATAAACAAAATGTGAAACAAAAGCAAAGATGACGTATAAAAACAAACTTGTACAAAAAAAGTCAATAGCAAAAAGATTCAAACTGTCTAAAGCAACTACAAGGAACTTTCATTTTGTGTTGATTTGGCGCCCCCAGTGGACAAAAGTGGCAATGTTTCCTGGAATGAAGACTGGAATATTTCTCTTGTGTCGTAAAGACCTTGATGTGGCATGCGAATTTGTTTTGGAAGTGAGTGAAAGTAAGTATTAAGTTTTAATTTAGTAGTAATAGTAGTAATATATTTTTTTGAGAAAGCTAAAGTTATCAACATTCCCCAGTAATGTTATGTCTTCATAATAATCCAACAGCAAGATGTACGCCAACATAAAATATTATCATATATTGTCATAAATCACTTGTACTACAGTAATGTCCACCATGACCTATACCCAGCATAGTAAATTCATCCACTGATGTAAAACCATGTCTCCCAATGTATATCATAAGTAGAGTCCTTTTTAAGTCCCACAATCCTCTCCATTGGTTGACTGACCAACCAAGGTTGACTTGTATTTTAGCCCATGTTCGAGGGCTGCCACTAGCAATTATTTTCATTAACAATTAATCTGCCGTTTATTTTCATGACTAAGCAATTGATCAATTTCCAATAGAAAATGTTTGACATTTTTGCTTGAAATATGACTGAGACGATTAATCGATTATGAAAATAGTTGGCAACTAATTTTCGTTCGATTGACTAATTTATTCATTGACTAATTGTGGCAGCTCTAGTTCTATCACTGTCCCTGTTAACTTTTTTATATTGGTTCTTCGGTCAATTCTCTTTCTGGATCCTGCCCTGCTATCAGCCATCATACAATACAAGGTCGAAAATGAGTTCTCTCAAGAAAAATTTCCTCCGGCTTCCTTTAAACTGGCTAATTTACTACCTGCTAAACTTTGCTTGGGGAAATGTAAAGGAAGGCTGTGTGCTGTACATTGTCTTGTCTTATTTTGTGGGGAATAGGAACCGTTGACAAACATTAAGAATAACTGCATAAGAAAAACTATTTTTCTCGTTAATTTAGGTCATATACAGGCATCAGTTTTAAACTGAGACTGTTTCATAACCAGTTAGAAGCTCCTTGTAGCTACTTTAAATGTTCAGAATCTAAGTGTCTTGCAAAGACCCATAAAAACAAAGTCTAATGATTGACTTCCACTGGAAGCATAGACATTTGCCTTTGGAATAGTCCTGAAAAATACTGACTGCCTCATGCAGCTGTCGTTCATCAGTCTGTCCTGGTGCTGCCGACAACGCCTGTTTTCCTCAGAGAAGTCTTGAAGATGACTGGCTTCACACCGCCATCCTCCTCACTGACAGAGAAAAAGATGGAAACATTTCATCTATGTCAGCTTTGAGCCTCAGTACAGCTGAAGAACAACTACAGAGTTTAGGTGAAAAACAGTTTTGAATCTCAAAATTCTAGTAAATCACTGGTGAGAAAGTCAAAGTTAAGGTGCAAGTGTTTTTGATTTTGTCAAGTCAAACCTGAAGTAATTAAATAATTCCACATCTCAACTCATAAACAGAGCATTTTTCAGCCTTTGCTCTAGTGGTATCTTTCCATGCAGCTATGACAGACATAAAGAGGAAACAGTTTGACTTGAAGAAGCAAAAAACAAACAAACAAAAACACACAGTTTACAAAGCAAACCGGTCCAATGACTAATATGAAGATGCAGTAAGTTTATTTTGTTTTAGATTTCATTTTTGTTAATTTCACAATCATATTTAAACTCTCAATTAATTCATTTGAAGGCATGATGATTTCAGGTAAAATAAGTCAGGTCTTTTTGTTGACTATCTGACTGGTATAATAGGTCTGGACCATTCAGAAATTTTATTTGTACTGAAGAGAAAAATACAAGAAAATTGGTGAATGCCACTTAAGAATGAATCAGTTTGAACAAATTAAAAAACACTGGTCTGAAAGTGGATGTGTCAAACCTGAGGTTGGATCCCTCCACATCTTCAATGGTGTCAGGCAGGGGCTTACTGGCGGTCTCAGGCATCAGCAGGGTGAGGGCAGAGCCCAGCAGAGGGCACAGGCCACACAGCACCATAGGAGCCTGAGGACTGATGTTCCTCAGAAGGTACATCATGGGAGCCAGGACCCCTCCAGTCCGGGCACACATGGAGCCGATACCGATCCCATTTTGTCTGTGAGTGACGGGGGAGTGAGAAGACAAAGAGTGTCAGAACCTGAAGGAACACCATCACTGATTCTACTGAGTCAGTTCCTCTGCTGCCATGTCTCCAAGCAGCTGTTTAGCTATCAGAGACATTTTTCACCTCTTTATCTGCAACAAAATAAAACATGTATCATGCATATGTTGTGTGGTGCTGACTTGTATCTGACAGAAGAATTAAAAATCACATTAGTGATGCAGCACATCCGTTAATCAGGTAACAAATCAAAACTAAAAGCACTGACAAGCAGGTGAGATATAACTAACTTTTAAGTGGGGGAGCTTCAGGATTGATGGTCACGAGTAGAGCTCGAACAATACACGACTTTTGAGGATGGATACTGATATCAATATTAGAAACACTGACAAATATAGTATGCAAATAAAAACTGACAATTAACTATTTCGATAATCAATTTATTATTCATGTATTTCTTCAAGCTAAACTGACCCAATATTACCTAGTTGGATGTGCTAATTTTCTTTGTCTTAGGTGATAGTCAACTGGATGTCTTGGTGTTTTGGACTGTTGTTTGGACAAAAGAAGACATCAACTTGAACTTGTGATAGTATTTTCCTCTACAGACCAAGTCAGTTAATCATGAAAATAATCAGCAGATTAAACTACTTGAAAATAATCATAATAATAATATACACTAAATATTGATTTTGTCTAATACAACAGTCAATACAAAAAAATCCTCCCTTTATGAAGTTTTGGTACTCAGTTTTTGTTGAAACTGAGAGGTGTTGATTCATTTCGATAACCCCCTGGCTGGCTGCAGTATCTGTCATAAACCCCTCCTCTTCCTCCTCCATGTTAGCAGATAGGACATGGGTCAAACTAAAAACTCAAAGTACACGTTAAATGAATGTTTCCCAAAGATGGTTTCTGTCATTTTAGGAAGTTCTTATCACACTGATGTATGTTCAAGCGTTAATTTTTCTGATCAGTTTAGTTTTACTTAGTTATTTGATGCTATAAAAAGGGGGTGAAACATCACTGACAGCTGAGACCTGCTCGCGATTGAGTCAGGCAGGTGTATAGGCGGGAACTCAATACCACGGCTCCAACGTCCGATCACTACTGAGCAGGCTCTGGTTCCAAATGACGTCACCAGCACAAGATGGCAGCGCTCGTATCCGGGATATTTTAACTTAATTTTTGTACAGTGGAAAGAAGTTGAGACGCGTCGTCCATCTTTATTTATGTTAATGGTGTAATCATTTTGGAGGATGTAGTTTGTGATGTTGTTGAACTGTATCATATTATACAGACAGGTGTGTCTGATATTTAACCCTATACCCATTGATATGTGGTGGACAAAATAACAGACTACCTGTACCACAATCTTGTACATACAGTTCATAGTAAGCGTTGGTATTATTTTATGCTCTTAGTCAATCAGAACAGCTTTGCTTTTAATAAAATCTGTTAAAATACATCAAATGTCGCTCGGGGACCTTGTTGGGTCACAAGACTTTTTAGTCAGGAACACAGAAAGGTGTTTGGGAGGGAATCACTCGCCTGATAACAGTAGGGAACACCTCAGCTGAGTAGACATAAATAATTGAAAGAGAGGCCGTGATCCCGAACTTCCCAATCATGGCCAGCACAGTCTTAATGACGGACAGGTCTAGAGGAGAGGTCAAAGAAGAGTGAGTGAAAAGCTTCTGGAAGACTGGAAACACTGGAAAAAGTAAACATGGAGGCTGTCCATACCACTGGGGATAAAGATGGTCAGAAGGCATGCTGTGCCACCCACAGCCAGGAAAGCTAGCTGGGAGATCTTGCGGGAGCGGTTGAGAGTGAACAGGGTGATGGTGCGAGCAGGCATCTCCACCAGGCCAAAGATCATCTGGGTCAGGTAGATGTTCATTCCAAAGTCCGAAATGTTGAGAGACAGCCCGTAGTACACGAGGACGTTGGCAAACCTGACACCGATGGAGAAAAGTAGAAAAGCATCTATTTGGAGGACAGTTTCTTGCCCTTTACATAATTGTGTGACGTCTTTATTACCTTCATCATATAAACAACACACGCTCCCTGTATTCAGCAGCCAGATGAGACAAAGACCCTCATGCTCTAACACCAACACAAGTTAGTATGGTACATGTGCATTTCTTATGTGAACATATAACCTTTCAAATGATTCTGAGGGCTTGCTGATTTAGTTTAATCATGCACAAAAATTTAAAAAAAAAATGAAACAATTGCATCAGTCTGCCACAGTATCATTCTTGATACAACCACTGGAGGGCATTAGAGTAAGGAATGTTCAAATCCTACACATAGTGGCTCTAAACCAGCTATTCTTAACCAGTGGGCTGGTGGGCCTCAGAGCATCATCTCGTGGGCCTCCAAGGCAGTGGTACAGCCAAATGGTTAGATTACTGTTACTATTATTGCACTTTGTAATTAATTAGTTAAGTTAATTATTTTATATCTAAAGGTGCTCAAGAGTTTACATAAATAAAAATGCCATATTAAAATGCATTATTCCAATGACCAGTTACATTTGAAAATCACTAAACAAAAGCGTCCTCCCACAGTTAGCTAATGTTTCCTCGGAACTAGCTAGCTTTTTGGTCACGTTATGATTTTTCTGTCTTTGTAACTTGGGAAGGTGGTCCTTCCCAAGTTACAAAAGGTTGAGACCCCATGCTCTAAACCCTCCTCCTTTGACAAATGAACAGACCTGACCTGTTTAACAGTGGTGTAAAAAAATATCAATACAATTTCACTACACCACACTACACACCGTATCGCAATATTTTCTTTCGTGATATTGTATCGATTCTCAAAAACACTGCATGGACTTTTAATTAATAACATACATGTAAAGATTTGTGGCTGTGGTTCATTTGTTTTTGCTAGACAGCTAGATGGCAGTGTTGTAATCTATCTTCATATCAATATCTTGTAATGTTTGCATGGAACACAATTAACCTGGTTATTATAGGTCAGAGAGCAATGAACAATTAGCGACAATTATTAACGCCAACAACTCTGTAGACATTTTGAAAAGCTCAGTTTTCTTTCAACGTTAGCTTAGCATGAACATAAGGCCAAAGACGCTATACAGAGACAAATACAGGTTTGAAGTCTTGGAAGTGATATAAAGACAGAGGTTCATACTCACCAGAGATAAAAAACAATCAAAGACTGCTTCCTCATTTTGGGGGTTCGAACAAGGTCTATGAATGAGTGTTTTTTCTTCACCTCTGGTTTCTCTTCAATATTACAGACCTGGTGAACCAGTGAGAAAGAGATTTTGGAGTTAGAGTGATAAAGTGACAAATCAGTGTACTGTTTTAAATGTTTGCATGGTTAAATGATAATAAGAGGCAGAAATATTTCTGCAAATGGCTGCTTCAGAGCTAGATAGAGCCATCAGTTTGATAGTGGAGTAGCCTACCTATGTCATACAGTCAATACAATCTCACTGCTACTAAAGCAAGACTAGTCAGTATTGTGCCGTGATGATTAATGAGGTTTACAAATCATGATATTTGATATTCATTTGTCATTTAAAATCAAACATAAAGGATGATTTTGTTACATGTTTGCATAGGCTACATTTTGGTGGTTTGTCTTTGTTATTTTCAGAGTAATACCCGGCATTTAAAGACTTTTGCGGGCTTTGTTTACAGCCGTTTTCCTTTTTTTTTCAATGGCTTGTCTGAGTTAAACATTTAGAAATTTTATTTTTTAACCTGGCACAGCACATATCTAGCCCCACACATAACCACAAGGCATATTCGCGATTTTGTTTTTAAGCTGGACATGTCTCAATTTCCTGAATAAAATAAAAAGAGTGTTTTGTTTTGTCGTTGACCATAAATGTTTTGTCTTTGATGCACCCTTACTACCTGCTCCAATAAACCTGCTACTTTTCTAGTCTGGCCATGATTTTTTTTACATCAGCACTGTCTTTTGTGCTCCATGCACTTCCAGGGCTGACCCAGTTTTGAATCCCTTGGATCAATGCCAACATCAGAGTACAAACAAAGGCCGAACATAGGTAAAAAAAATAAAGTTCTCAACCTCCATATGAAGGAGCTATTGTTTTCTCTGAACCAGATGATTAAGGATGCATAGGCTGCCTACTTTTATGGCTTGATATATAGTAATAAACCAAACCAAAGGCTTCTGTATAGTACTATAGTACTATTTACCAGCTTGTAACCTGCCATTCTTGCTTCATCTTATAACAACTGTAAAGACATCTTATCTTTTTTGTTGGTCAAATCATTGGTCTAAGGTCCAATTTTTCGCTGTTTAATCCTCCATTTTACTGTCTGAATTTGCTAGTTTTTCTTCAGCTCATACAGTTAGGTACATAAGTATTTGGACAGTGACACCATTTTTGTAATTTTGCCTCTGTACACCGCTACAATGGATTTGAAAAGAAACAATCAGGATGTGGTGGAAGTGTAGACTTTCAGCTTTAATTCAAGGGGTTGAACAGAAATATTGCATTAACCATTTAGGAATTACAGCCAT
>JBBPCS010042153.1:0-20235 GCA_037974645.1 Hollardia meadi
AGCAACTACTGTTTTTAGTATTCCTATAGCTTTTGCTGTTGCAGTTGCTTTGCATCTGTGTTTGTGCCTGTCTCCCCCGCTCCCAAATATTTGGTTTATTTTGAAAACACATCTCTGCCCTATTTCAGTAACGAGTCTTATTGTCAATTTTAAATGCCCTTATATTATATTTCCTGGGGTGGATTACCCCAGGTGCCGTTGTTGTCTTTGTTGCACGTCTTAGCTTATTGCCCTCACCACACACTAGTTAAATGGAATTACTGTGTGAGTAAAAGAGACAGTTATGGGGTGGGGGAATTTTTAAGGCTAAACTTGATTTTAAAAATAAAATGGAGGGCAAATGTTTTTACTGGTAGGCTAATATAAAACAGGTGTGGGGAGGGACTAAGCACACTATGGGTAGGTCTAATTAAAAGGATGATAGTCCTGTAAGCAACAGTCAAACCTTTGTTAATGACCTGAACAACTTTTACTGTAGATTTGACACCATGGACAGCAGGGTCGAATGTGATGAGATATGCAAAAACCTCCCTGTAGAAATATCAGTAATTACAAATGAGTATAAACATTTTGTGACTTGTCAAATGTGTTAATTAAAAAAACGTGTCCTCACAATCTTTCTCCGAAAACAGATTTGTTGTTGCACATCAGGAATATTTAAATGCAATTTTCTGTGTGAGGGAGTGGACTTCGAGGAGCACACGTGTTTCACTTTCTAAACTTCTCAAACATATAAATTGATGGAATTATTATTACACAATAGACTTAGCAGATTTCCATCTGTGCCGCCCAAATATCAAACCTATTTTTTACTTTTTAAGGCTAAAAATCGTAATATTTGCTTTGGACACTTCCCTTGTCTTAGAAAGAAAAACAAAACACCCTCTATCCTATTTCTCAACTTAACCTGTCTAAAAAAATCAGATGATTGCTTCAGCAAACGAAAGAAGACACACACTGTCCTTCCACTTTTCTGACCCCCTAATACTTTTTGTACAGTCCCTTACTTGCATGTATCCAAGTCATGTAAATTAACATAAGAAATTATATTGGATGCAGATTAAACTATGCTTGGCGTGCGTCTCTGGAAATGCTTGGATAAAAAAAGATAAGTTTTAGATTGATTATGTGTAGGCGTCTGGTCTTTGTTACTGTTTGGTCGTTAAGACTGACAGTATAGGGCCATAGGTCTAATTACTGAAATAAAATGACAGCACGGTAGCGCTGGTAGGCTGAACTGGCAGTGTACCCTTTCTGCCTCCGACGCACAGTTAGTGCGCCTCACATAAAAGCTCAGTCACCCGATTGAAGCTATTGGCTGGAAGGCTTCAGGTCCCTGCGCATTGGCGATGGCCCGCTCTCTTAAAGATCGCTCCCGCTGACTCAACACACAAACTGTAAGGAAACATGTCGCAGTACACTCTGGGAGGTAGGAAGCCTTAAGTGTTCTTGAGCTTGTGTGTTTCTTACTTTTACTGCTTTTGTCTATTCTGCAACTTCTGTTTAGCGGTGCTGTGTTCAATCGTAGCTTCAATAACCTATTTTACCGACAGAAAGAAAAAAAAATCAAAATATTAGAACGTAGCACAAATTAAATAATAATCCAAAATATATAATGTTGCTTATCCTTACTGTTCAATTGACCTCAAACCTGAAGACGCGATGCAGTGGAAGGGGAGGAGGCAGTCTTCATATAAACTCAGACAACTGAGGCATGAGCTGTGGAGAGAGGCAGGTTCAGTTTGTTGTAGAAGACTTTGTATGAATATGGAACAACAGCTTGTAGACAAAAATATTCTATCCCAGAGGTTAGAGTAATGTAGAGTAATTGGATTATTATTGTTGTTATAACTATATCCATGATTAAGTGAAGTCTAGCAGCTGCACACTGCAGTGCAAAAATACAGACACATGCTCCAGGACTAAGACTTCTGCATTAAATGCCGAATTGGCACAGCTGTGGTTCCATTACCTCATTTGGTCTATAATCATGGCATGGCTGGCCAGTCATATTTCAGAGCAATTCCATCAGCCTTTATTTTCTAACATCACTGCTGCATTCAGCCCCTCTGTATTTTCATCTTTTAATGGAGGCTATCTGAGGAGCTGGCTGCTGCTGCAGGCTCTTTGACAGGGCTGAAATGGATCTGCACTAACTGTTAGCACTCACTTGCCTTGATAGCAATCTTATCTTTAACAGTATACACCTTGTGCAGCATGCTTTTACTGTGTGACAAGCCTCTTGTGATGAGAGAATGTATGTAGCCTACTTATTGGGACACACAATTCATATAATAATATGGAATTTGTGATTTTCAATGTTTAACTCCTGATTTAACATATCCCATCAATGATTCAGTGCACCAAAACTCAATACATCCGCCTATATTGTAGGCTAATTTATGTGCAAAAATAGCATTCCCAACCCACTCTAATAAGCAATGGGTTTTAGAAGTAGTCTTCTATCATAATAAAAACATCTAGCTATTCTCAGCTAATGATTTTCTGTTTCATTGCAGTTTTTTTCCACCAGTGTGTCTGAGACATGAGTCATCCCATTACACCCTCATTACCTAAACTTCAATTAGGGTTCAGCTTGAACAGCTTCGTTCTCAGTAACTCTAGAAGCTCCATCATGATTTTATACAGACTGTGGTTCAAACCCATAGAACTTTATTTTGAAATTTAAGATTTCATGTTTTTAAAGGTGTTGATTACAGTATGCAAAGCTTAATTTTAGGGAAATCTGAATAAAATCATGTAAAAGGCATGAGGGTTTTTTCACCTGATGTAATGATGCAGCCATAATGTTTTTTATTTGTGTTGTGATTTCAATACTCGAGTTTAATCTAAATTGTAATGGATTTCTTTTCAAGGCTGACATTATAGTTGAACTGATTAAAATCATAATGCTGACCATGATGAATGATCGAATGATGAATACATAAACACACACACGCTTGATTGCCAGGAAAATTGACAGCAACACATTGTGCACTGCTCCTGCTCCAGGGCAAAGCAGTAACTGTGACAACACCATTTATACAATTATGATTCTAACATTTCCTCTTTAATCTCATCAAGGATGCAGACACAACAAGATAATGTTTACAGTCAGATGTCTTCAGATCTTTGGTCATGAATTTGGCTGTACTGACAATCTCTCATATTTTTCTTCACTGACAGGTCACTCAGCAGCACAAAACTGATTTCATTTGTTCATTTGTGATAATTCTGTCAGATTTACTCCATCTCACTCCTCATTAATCTCACTAACCCAATATTAAATCCTGACCGGGTTGTTGTCTGTCCACCTAGTTCACCTGCAGATCCTGCTGGCTGTGGGTCTGGCTGTGTTCTGCTACTGTCTGGTTCTTGGTTGCATTCTTTGCTGTCGCCGGAGGAAGAGTGTTTCGCTGGAGGACAAGGAGGCAGTTTTCTTGTCTCCTCATCCTGCTGAGAGGGTGACTGTGACGTTGACTCCATCTCTGTGTACCCAGCCTGTCAAGCAGCAATATGAGGAGCTGGATGGGGACGTGTTGGAATTCCCTTCCTCTAAAAGCAGCTCTTCTCCCTCTGAGGACGACCTCACTGCTCTGTCCTTTCACCCCAGCCCTACCAGATCAGCTGAGCTGGTGCAGTCTCCTGGGACTTCTTTTCCGATGCGGCGCCTCAGCACGCCGGCTGTTCCCTGCTCACCCACTAAACGTGCAAGGCAAGGCAGAGCCTCTCTGCCCTCCCTCACTAAGCTGAGCCTGGTGTCTAAGTCCCGTCGGGTAACGAGTCGGCGCAGCACCGTGAGTGGAGAAAGCTTTCTTTATAGTGAGAGTAGTCACCTGACTACTGGTGCTGCCAGATCTCCCACCCAGCAGGGGGAGCCCTGCATATCACAGTACGGCTCTAACTCTCTGTCCATCCCGTCCAAGCCAGCTCCTCTTCTGCATTTCTCCATGCTCTTCTCCTCTGCCTGTGGCACCCTGATGGTCAACATCCTGGGGCTCTCAGGGAGCAGTCGAAGGCGCAGTGGGGTGTTTGTCCGGGCCAGCCTTCCTCCCATCTGCCCCTCCCCTCAGCAGACAGCTTCTCGGCGCCGCAGCCTCAGCCCAGACCTCCACAGTCAGAGCTTTGTGCTGCAGGTGGGCTCTGTGGAAATGCTGCGCAACTGCACCTTGAGACTTGCTGTCTACACCAGGGACTTCTCAGGCCTAAGAGAGGCTGCGCTGGGGGTGGCGGAGCTGCCCTGTGAGCAGGTGGACTGGGAGCCTGACACTACCATCATCTACACCAGGCAGGTTATCCCAACTAAACACAAGCTTAAAAAGGTGATTACATGATTTCATTCATTCTTTTAAGAGCAAAGAGTGCATAGAGCAAGAAAACACACAAAATGTAGTGTAAAACAGCAGTCAAAACCATTGACTGCATATAAGGATGGACGACATGAGAACTCCCCAAAAGTCAAGTCAAAACATCTTGATTGCCCCCTGGTGGTGGGCTGCAGTGTAGGTCATAAACCCCTCCTCCTTAATGGTTTCAGGTAGGACATGGACCAAACTAAAAACTCGAAAGTACACCTAAAATACATTTTTTGACAGAAACCAAAGATGGTTTCCTGCCATCTTGGTTTACCAACGCAAGATGGCAGCGCTGGCAGCCGGGATATTTTGGCTTCACTTTTGTACAATGGGAGGAATTGGAGAAGCGTCGTCCATCTTTATTTATGCCAGTGGTCAAAACAAATAGGACCAAGTAAAACTGTCTGCAGATTCTACTGAAAGCAACAAAGAGTGTTTGATGAGCTGCTCACAAAAGATATAAAGGAACATTACAGGACTTATACTTATACTTATATGCCTTCTTGTTGAGAGTCAGATGAGAACATCAACACCGCTTTCATGTTGGTATATATGAAGCTACTGCCAGCAGCTGGATAGCTTATCTAAGTACAAAGCCTGAAAACAGTTGGAAACTACTAGCCTAGTTCTGTCCACAGGTAACAAAATGTGCACCTCAAATGCGCACTAATTAACGTGCTATATCTTGTTTTAGTCTTAAAACCACCTATGTGTAAAAATGACAATTTGTGCTTTAAGGAGGAGTTAAATGCTGAATCTTGGAGACTCCTGAAACAGACAAAAGCCACACTAGATGTGGCCCCTTGTTTCCAGTTTTTATGCTAAGCTAAGCTAACTTGCTGGTGGCTGTAACTTCATACTGAGCAAATAGACATTTTGTATGAATCTTCTTATCTACCTCTCAACAAGAGTGTGATCTCTCAAAGTGTTGTGCTATTACTTTAAATGAAAAGAAGCAATCTCTAACATTATAAGACCTTCAGTAGAGTAATTTGTTTGGCTGGCTTGAGATGCAGCATGTGTTGCTTATGTTATGAGGCTCTTTCTCAGGTTCTTTTGGGTCCTGCCAGATCCTGTCAATTTTGCACAGACCCTTGCCCCAATGCCAGTTTAAGTCAGACTCAAACAAAGAGAGCATGCGGACCAAAGACCTGGTATGGTGTCGGTCAAGTCTTTGACTTTTTGAGGCGGTTGTATCACGATCTTAAATGCAGATTAAAGCAGGGTTGATTGTGGGTTTTGTGTGTGTCTGTGTCCATGTGTATGTATATTTGTGTGTACATTTGTGCATTTCTTAGTGGTGGGGATTTAACTCCCTTTCTGGGCACTGACTGTATGCACTTTTGTACTGCTATCCCTGATTGAGTGAATACACAACGTAATTTCTTTTAGATAACAAACAGTAACAGTAAAGTCGACATTTTCAGTTGATTTAACAGAGGGAAACTACACACGCAGGCTTACAGTATAAATAACATGTTTTATCCATGAAGGAATGTAGCGTCTAATCAGTTCTCCTATTAGCCAGTTATCCACTGTTGGTAGTGACTGCAGAGCAAACAAGCAGAGTACAGCAAATTGGTAGCGTGCCCACGCCGTGCCCTCTGTGGCTCAGTTGAAACGCTGCCAGAGGGCATTATTAACAGGCTTTTGAAAGGAGGGGGTCCTGATGTTTCACTCAGTCCCTCACTCTGTTGAAGAGACATGCAATGTGCTCGGTGGGGAAGCCAGTATTACTTCTCTCATTTTACAGTTATGTGAAAATCAGAGTCAGGTGTACTTACCACTGTCCATCCTTTCATTTCCATGTATGGCTCATCCTCCACACACACACACACACACATCATTCTGGTGGGTGTGTACACCGAGGCTGTGCAGTAGTGATTCCATCTTTTTTTTAATGTAGGCACTTTGTGGATTTATAGTAAAACACCAGGTTTTGTAATCAGTGTAATGGTACCAGTCGGACAATTGATGATTATTCATCTGCATTACATTGCTTGTTTCGACATTTCATGGCAAAAGGCAGCATGACGTGGCAGAAATTTGTTTGTGCATTTTAGCATTAGAGGAGGCTGCTGAATGTTAGGATGATCAGCTTTATCTTTTGTCACAGTATTACATCATTCCCGGAAAATGGCCTCTAACCTCAGCTTGTCAGCCATTGAGCATATGGATAAGACTAACATTACTAATGCATATAGGAATAATTCAACTTTAATCCATGTAAACTGGTGACAGAACTGGACATAAGTGATATTTTGTCCATAAACATTTTATGATCTCTTGCTGCATCAATCTTTAACAGAACATCATGGGGATCCCACTCGTTATTTTTTTTTTGGTCTGTGAGCTATTAGTGAGATGTGAATGTTCTGGGTCTCTTTGGCCTGCTCTATGCTCACGTTTTATGCCAGGTCACTCATTTACTTCAGCCTCACACAAGTTTGTGCTGGACTTCAGCGTCAAATGCACATAGTTTATAAAAACAGCTGTTTTGGTGTTCAACTGGCAAGGTGAAAATAGCTAAAAGTTTGGATCCAGTACAGTTTTTACTTCTTAATGAAGGGTGGAGTTCAGTGATTCATGTGAAAAAATGGTTTTCCTGCACAGATGGGGCACCTCTTTTCGTTGCAATGAATGCATTCATATCAAATCACTATTTCTTATAGTTTTTCTAAATAGCTGATGGTTACACGTATAAAAAATAAAACCCTCAAAGTCAAACAGAGTCAAACATATTCATCCTGGGTTTTAATACCTCATTGCTCTATCACAAATCAGGGGCCGCCTGGTGAAACTTTAATGTTTTCAACATTATATGACAAAACTTGAGGCGTTTAACCAGCCTGTGAAGTGACCAGCATCAGCGGGAAAGGTTGTGAAAGGTTTCTTCTCTGAAAAACAAATCTCGTGCTATAGCTTTAAGGTTTGGTCAGCAATGTGTGTCTGCAGATTGACGTCTCTTTTTAAAAGGCAGTGGAAGTGTGAGTGACGGTCTCTGAGGCAAAGTGCTAGTGACAGACAGAGGCAGTGAACCGAAACTCACTTGTTGGATGAAATCGCCTTCACACTTTGATTACCAGGCTCAGCAAGCCGCTGGGGGGCTAAAACTCAGCCATTTGACAGCAAGCTGTGACTCACTGGACCCCAAACAATGCAAGCTAATGAGATCTGACTTGAAATCAGATGGAATTTGCCATCATACATACATAAGATATTAATTTTATCCAAAGTGATCAGGGCATTAACATTTGTATTATTGTAGGATGAATGGTCACATTGGCTTAACCCTGACAGCTGAATACTAATTACAGATTACCCATTTGAAAAATGATGCGATTCAGATACAGCCCAGCTGAGTTCCTCAGGCAGGTCAATCCAAGATGCATCATGAATAAAAATATTTTGGATACATGTGGTCAAACAGTATCCAAGACGACAAGTATAATGTCTGTATAAACCTATGGGTCGTTATAGGCTCTAACTTCATACATGTTGACACAATACAACTTTATGGGTTCAAGGAGAGCAGGAGACGTGCATTCAGTTCACAACTAGAATGTTTATTTAAAAATAAGATTTTTGTTGCCGAGTACCTAAGAAAAAGAGCAAATAGTAAATTTAAGACGCACTTTTATTGTTACAATACTAATAAATAGCTAAAACAACAGCTAAAAAGTACAGACTCCAGTATAAAATGGAACACTAGTATTTGTTGGTAGCAAGTAGGCAGGGTACTTACCGTGGGGAGATTCTATCGCAGACACCAATAGTTACCACCACCTGAGCACACTGATCACTAACACTGCAACTTACACTGCAAGGAGAAGCACATCTACCAGAGACTCAAGTGACCACCACCACCACCACTAGGCTTACCACACTGCATGCAAGGATGTGGATCCCACACGTACTCCCGGCAGCTCATCCCGCTGCCTATAAAGAAATAAAACAAAATGAATTTCAGTTGGTTCAGCTTCACAAAAGTGAAAAAGACATTACTGAATCCAATTCTGGACAGTGTAACAGTTAATCATCAAAGCAACACTATACAAATCATGAACAATTCACACAAAACTAGGGTTGAGTCCAATTCAACATAGTTGACAAATTAGGCCAGACGACATAGCTAGACTGGTTCAGGCAAAGCAGCAGTCTGGCACTTAGTCTGCAATAAGGGAAAACATGGTCAAAATCATTTGTATCAACTGGCAAAAATACTTCGGAGGGATTAACCCTCCTACATTACCACACCAGTTTAGGTTACCTTGCTCACTCTGGGGAACCTGATTAAAGGAGACACCGGGAAGGTCAGCAGGCTGACCGGCTCAAACAAGGGGGAGACAAGGGCGGAATTTCCTCTTCAACGTGGGGCTACAGAGCATACATCAGTCAGGATCAATCAGGACACAGCTTCACTACAACTGCACACACCAAGCAGTCCTACCACACATCTACCAGGATTCAAGCAAAGAGGCCCTGATTGCACACACCTGTCCTTATAAAGGCAGGAAACTCTCTCTAACCCTACCTACAGAGGGCAGTGCTCTCACCCTACTTGTCAGCCCTCACATATATAAAGAAAAACTGATTTCATTTGAAACTTCTCCTCTACTTTGACAGGAAGTGATTCATGGTGAGTCCTTTTGATATGGAGCTGAAAATTGATTCTGACAGTATCAATGTCTTGGTCGACTTGTTCACTAACAGACCTATAGAAACGTTCATGAGCATGGTTTTCTTTTCTTGAATCTGCTCTATTCTCTTGGTTTCTTTTCTGCTTTGTTTCAATCCATTTCCAGCCTCCCAAAGGATGAAGGGAACATCTGCTGAGTGAAAGAAGACATTTTCCCCCCACTAAATCTTTCTTTTTTCCAACCACCGCCAGAGTGTGAGTTCTCAGGAAACTTGGGGTCACAGGAAGAGCTCGGTGTGTGTGCCGCGGGCTTTGGGCCAGCTGTTCATCCTGCTGCAGTACCAGACTCTGGCCCAGCGCATTAAGGTGATGGTCCGAAAGGCTGAGCATCTGGCCAAACTCACACGGATCCCTGGAGCTCCAGGTAAAGACCAAAAAAAATCCTCATACCCAAACAATAAAGTAGATTGTTTTTACCTTACATAAATATAATGCAGTAATGAGTGTTTGCTCATATATTGCACACATACTGTATATCTGTGTCTCTGGTGTACCTAACAGTATCATTGCATGCCCATTATCTTAAAAAGACAAAATAGTTTTTTTTGTGGTGCTTAAAACGCTAAAAAAATACTCAAGAGCAATGTCTCTATCTAGATATCATGAGATAATTGACAGACCTTGTCATGAGTATTTTTATTTATGTATTTATGTATGTATTTTCTTTTCTGAACTACACCGTATTACTGCGCAGAAGGAAATCTACTCATGGACGAGAGGCTCGTGCTTGTTACATTTGTAAACATTTATGGAGTCCTCCTGGGCTGAGCTGGAATGTTAGCTAGCTTAGTTAGCTTTGTTAGCTTTTCTCTCATCCATGAGTAGATGCAGCACTTCCTTCTGTTTGGTGATACAGAAAGAAAATAGTTCCTAAGTGAAAATGCTCACAACAAGGTCTGTGGATTATCTTGAGTAACCAAGCCATGATTTCTAGAAAGAGATATTGCTGTTGAGTTTTTCAAATGTATTTTACTTTGTCATTTTGAGCACCTTAAGAGAGGTGCCATCTAGGTATATTGAAAAATTACAGCCGATATCTCAAAAAATGGGCAACTCACAACAAAACAATCTAAATGGATCAACAGCAGTACAAGCCAAAGGAAAAAGAACTGTTTTTGATTTTGTGGTGAACTGTCCCTTAAGGTCTGGTTAAATTTTGGATGAGGAACGATTGGATGAGATTAGGGAAAGACTTCAATGTCAAGCTACGTCTGTATTTGTGTCACAAGAGGTCACTTGTCTGGTAAAAGTGAAAACAGGTTGTTTTAAGGATTTAGACAAATTACATGCTGCCTTTCTCTTTTTAGGACAGTAGGACGCTCTCTTACAGACACAGTAAGAACTGGTTTGGTTAAATAAAACTGCAATACATGTAATAATTAAGATTCTTTATAATTTAAATCTAATTAAACCTACAATAACTGATTTTTTGGACACTGTGATTCAACAGAAACAAGACAGAAGTCACAATACTGACCATTACCTCTTGATATTATGAACTTGAAGCCCCTTTACACATCCAGCACCAGTCTGGACTTAATGATTGAATGTCCAGGATTAATTCTGCATTTAGTTCTGTTTTTGTTTTGTTTTAGTTCTAATCAACTCCTGAGGGAAACATTTTGCTCTCTAGCGGTTAGTTGGCTAGTTGCTAACTTTGCCTGCCAGCTGTTTGATTCTGAGCAGGTCACGTACAGTCGATTTATTAGCTATTTTGTTGCTGCTGAAAAAGAGGTTTGTGAGATCTGTGTGAGTGAAACCAAACGGTAAATTTGCAGGCCAAAAAACCCAAAACAATGAGCTGGAAGAGTTGAGAGGAACTGCAGAGTCAAGAGCATGAACTCTCACATGCAAGTAGTCATGTGATCCATTGTTAAAATTAAAGATACTGTTTTAGCCACATTAAGAATTGGTTCTCAGTATTTTATGGTAACTTCAAATTCATAGATTTTAAATTTATTATTATTTATTTGAACTTTTTCTCAGTTTATGGCTTTTGGCATTTGCATACCCTAAAGTTAAACCTCCAAGTTAATGAGTCTACCACCTCCCACGTCATCCATAAATCTATATAATACATGACAATCTGGGAATGACAGCCAAGATTCCCAGATATGACAAAAAAAAAACCCCCAAAAAACAATAATAAACAAGAGAAACATTGAATTCCCTTTATTTTGATCAAAAATGTCTAAACTGTCATGGTTTCGGTTTCAGTGTGTTATGGTTTTGAGTTTGTAGTATATTCCTGTGTTTGTTACTTCCTACGTACCTTTCCTTGTGTACCTTGTCCTGCTTTACACTTCCTCCCTTTGTTCTTTTCCCTCCGCTGTGATTGTCTGCCCCGCCCTGTTAGTTTCACCTGTGTCTTGTTAACCTTCCTTCCTTGTGTAGTTAAGTCCATGTGCTCCCCTCTTTCTTTGCCAGTTCGTTGTGTTCCCTGTGTGCCTTTGTTCCTGCCTTTTTTCTTGAGCTCTTTGTATTTTTTGCCTCTAGTGTTTTGGACTCCATTTGGTTTTTGGATTTTAGCCTTTGCCTATTTTGGATTTGTTTGCCTTTTATTGGACTATTCTTGGATTTGACCCTCGCCTGCCAAATGACCTGTGAGTTTATCTTTTGTTTAATAAAACACTGCAACCAAACCTGCTCCGCCTGCGGCGTCTGCTTCTGGGTCCAACACCTGTTTCCTAGTGTTTCTGGCACAAACCGTTACATAAACTTGATTAAATTGTAAAAAATATGGATTCTTTATGATCAACCAGTGGAAACCAGTAGAAAGTAACATCCACAAACCTCCACAACACACATACAGAGTAATATCTCACTTTACACATCACACTTTACAGATATTGTTATTATGCTCACACTGTAAGTTGCAACATGAGAACACAGGCTGACATGTAAACTGCTCTAAGGTTTACAGCCTTTGTCTGTATTCTCAGCTGCAGTCAGACAGACCAGATCCCTGACTGACTTCTAGTATAACCAGATCAGGAGCCGATGAGCCCGGTGTCATTTCCTCTCCTGTCTTTATCATATCTCACTGCACTGATTTAAAGCTCTGCTTTGATGATGCTGATGAAGAGAAGAAGAAGCAGGAGATTCTGTAAGAGGAAAACAACGTTGATGTTTTAGTTTCTACACTACACAAGCAATTTGGTGTTCCAGTTCCCGAAATCTGTCAGAACATGGCCCTTTGCAGATGTACGATTCTTGTCTAGCAAGCAAGGACGCATTGCTTTTGAATTTTAGTAAATCCAATTGGCATGTTAGATTGGATTAACAAGGGAAATCATATTTTGTTAGTGAAGATGCAGATTCATAACAGTGGCAGCGGAGAGGTGTTCAGAGAGGGTTATCAGCATGTGGATCAACGTGTAGAATGTTTCATGTGAAGATAAAACTACAAAACACACAAGATCTCACAGAGTGTACATTAATATATTAACACTGTCACCAACCAAAAATGGCAATGATGCAGCTTTTTTATTTGTTTAAGAAAGAAACATATACTTTAAATATGACTTAAATAGAGAGAAATCTGACATAAACAAACTTGACCATCATGACTGTGGATGTGATTTAAAATTTTTTTGTTTTTTTTTACTACAGACCATTATGTTGTCATCAACCTGCGTCAGGAAGGGAAAGTAATTGGTACCAAAGAGACCAAAGGGGCCAGCGGTCCCAACCCCGTCTGGAATGCTCCATTCCTGTTTGACCTGCCCCCTGGTGACATCACTCAGCTACCGTTGGTCTTGGAGTTTATCATCATGCAGGTAAGTTCTGCGATATTTGGCATAGTCCCACATTACACAAAAGCAACATGCAGTTTTATGTTAATATGTTGAGATATTGATAACTGAATATCTTCATACTGAAAATTTGGTTATGTCTCTGTTTCTACAGGGCCGTCTCTACACTAAGAGCAGCATTCTGGGTCGCATGTTGATTGGCTGCGGTGTTTCGGAGGCGGGGCAGGATCACTGGAAGGAAATGTGCAGTCAGGGGCAAACAGAAACGGCTCGCTGGCACACCATCCAATCAGATGTGCTGTAGGACTAACTGCCTGTGCTGCTGTACCTCTGCTGCCCAGTGAGTGAAACACAGAGAGGTGGGAATAAAATGTAGGGAGGTGGGAATAAAATGTGGGGTGCACACTCCTCTCCCACTTTCAAAGTATTTTTTTTTTTTAAGATGGTCCATGAGTATCTACAGAGCTTCAGAGGGAGAAGCGTGTGCTGCAGCTTTCTTTATGTCAACAGTATTCTGCATCCCGACACATTCTGACACTTCCTTTGTGATTATTTCCACTGTGACTTCTTAAAACTGTATATCTATATCATTCTGGTTGTATGACACTTGTGCTGATGTAGTAGTACTGTTTGTATTATGCCCAGAGTCAACAGCTGTGAATGTTAGAATTTGGTGGATGTTCAAAAATGTACCAAGTTACTGAGCATATATGTTGCCATTCTATTTGTGGTATGCTGTAGTGTATGATACTGTTCCAATGTTTGTCCCCACACTGTAAACACCTCTCCTTACTAATACTGTATATATAAGGCCATCACAGTGGAGATTTGTTTGTTTTCTAAGCTTTTCATCCACTGGAAATAACAATTTAATAGTATTGAATATATATACGTATATATACATAGTTTTACTGATTAATGTTCAGTTGTCTGCATTTGGCATTAAATGCATAATAAAATATTTCTAATTGTTACAACTTGATTATACAATAATGCAAAGCAGTTGAACAAAAATGAAGAACCTGGTGACATTTCCTCTGTTGTGCAACATGAGGTCTTTGCTCGCTAAAGGATTATGACCAAGCAGCAGCATTACCAAAGAACATTATTGACTGCCTGTCATGCACTGCTCTACTCTACACTGAACTACTACACTATATGCACTGTGGCCCCCTAACACAACAGCGCTACAGTGTCTCAATTTTTTGATTCATTAGTCCTGACAATACAAGAGAGGCCCCAGCAAAGGATAACACTAAACTTGATTTCATGATGACTTTAGACAACAACCGTGTTGTCTTAGGATGGACTTTTCTTTGCAGTCAGTGGAACACTGGACTGATAGTTTTCACCTAGTCTGGTTTGGAGTGGAGTTGGATAATTAGGATAGACAAGTATTACTTTTTGTCCTCTTTTTAGCCATGCGACACACATAGGGATTAATTTGTCCGGTCTCATATTGTCAGCGTTACATACAACAGGAGTTAAAAACAACAGTGGGCAGACTAAAGATGTAAGAAGTATCTTGTCAGTATAACACTTTCAATATTGACTTAAAACATAACAATTCTTAACATTTATTTGTCAGCATTAACATACTATATTAAAAAATGACATGATAATAATGATGAAAATTTAATGATTTTGTTTTAACGCCAACATAATTTTTTTGTTTATTGTAAGGAATTGTTGTGTTTGTATTTATTGTATATTGACCATGTTGACGCCTGCTTGTGACATGTATTGTCTCATCTGTATATGAATGTCTTTGCTTTTAAAAGGGAACAGTTAACAAAATCAGAATAAACTAATATATTGTACAAAGAGATTTTGGGAAACAGATGTGGATTTTATTGAGTTGAGGTGATGCTCCTCTGGCTGTGATGAAGTTATCAAACAATGAAACCTGTTCAGTAAGACACTAAAGCAGCCCAGATGTGAGAATCAGGTCGGAATGCTTTAAAAACTTTTGACATGTCACAACAGGAAAAGCTAGCGTGTAAATAATAAAATGAATGATGGCTGAATTCCATTTAGCTGCTTTACTTTCAGGGTCCTGGTGTGCTGGCTCACTGTCACACTGACACACATCATTAATGCTATTAGTAACATCAATGCATCATAGCATTATTTACTTTTTTTTACTGTTTATTTTATATTTTATTGAAAGCCTGTTAAATGGTCGGAAAATCAAAGCCAGCTGACAAACAATAATCAAATTTATGTTTGGGAAAAGGATCAAGTTTGTCATCTTTTTCATTAAAAAGGTCTGGGAAAGTATCAACATAGAGAGTTTTAGAATAACCTAATTAACCTAAATCTTAAGCAACATTTCAATCTTTGGCATTGTGATTTTCATAGTGTACTGGACAATCTGAACAAGACAGAGCTTTAGCAGCAGAGCTTTGCTGTTTATTGCCTCCATTGTTTTCAATGTAAACATAATGGCAAGCAGCTGCTGCTATAGGCAGGCGCTAGCAGCATGAACATGAACAGCTTTAACAAACTTTAATGGCAATCCATCCCATAGTTGACAAGATTTTAACAATATATAAAAGTTGATTGGATGTAATTCTTTAAACTAAAACTCAATGAGCCCACAGGGACAGACACTATAGTCTTGCTTTGCCTGCTGCAAAATTGCTCTGCAAAGTTTCCCATTAATTCCCAGACAAATGCAAAACTGTCCCCGACCTTTCCTGGTGGATTTTTCACAGTGCCTGCTTTCAAATCCTCTGACAGAGATCTTGTGGGAAAAGTATGCTTTATGACAACATTTTTTCATCATTGTTTCCTGTTCACAGTGGGTGACATCCTTCCCGATAGTTAGAAATATCTCGAGGATGTGCAATTTAAAGGTGATGTAATCTAACTCCCAGGGGTGATCTTATGTCATATCAGCTCACCAGATACATGTGACTACTGCCACATACTGTACACACTATGTGAAGATACGTACATAAACAGTGCACAAACTAATGCACACACCCACACAAAAAGTCACATCCTAGAAAACCATTACAATGTTTAAAAAATGGATATTTGTATCTCCTTCCAGCTGGATGGAAAACACATCCTCGCACTTAATTACACTCATCAAGTCATTCTTCCAGTTCAGCTTTTTTTTTTTTACCCCCTTTCCTTTCAATACAAATTCATGGTTCCTTTACACACTGTGTAATTTGCACCCTCTACTGGCTTAAACCATCACTTCTGTTCTGTCCATGAAGTGAAGTCCAGAAAAGCTCCAGATGCGCTTCCTCTAGACGATCCAGAGTAAAGCTAAAACAGTTTCATTTGACTGTTGTTTTAGCCGGTGTATTTATTTTTTAGCAAATGTATCATTGTTTTTTGTTTGTGGTTATCTTCCACAAGGCATAAGCACGATTTAAGCACCAAAGTAAATGCAGGCAGTAAAATAAAGTCTATGTATTTTCCTATTCCGATATATCTGGTTGTTTCACAATACTGACTTACTGAGTAAATTTGAGCAAATCTTTTCCCCAAGATGCTTCTGTGGTGCTTGGGAATAAATCCTTTAAACATGAAACACGAGATATCACATCCTGTTAAGTGTAAAGGATATGAAATAAAATTCCTGGCTTGAGGCTGTAAAGCATTTGATGCAGACACGCCTCTCTGTCTTCATTCCTCTGATCTGCCTTTCTCTCCTGGGGGAGGCTAAGTCAATGAGATTTTGTTGATCTATCTGCAGTGTAATCTTCGGTCTGTGTGGGCCTGCAGTGACTCACTGCCCACACTACCCACAATGCATCAAAACAACACGCATACAATTGCACTGCATGTGTAATTGTATATGTATTTGCATTTTTGCATAACAAAGGAATATAATATAGGAAAAAAAAATCACCTTTTATAAATGGTGTGTAATTTGTAACTAATGGCTTTGTTAAGAGTTAATAAATACTTATAGTTATGGTAATTATTGAGAACTTTTGAGTTACAAGGTTGTGAAGAAAATGTCTCTGGCTGTTTATTCTTCTTCAGCAGGTTGCTATGTGTTTTCTAGCTCTTTAATTCATTGGGCAGACCCCTCCGATGGACCATTCTACCTCTGATCTTTTGGACCACAGTCCATTTACTAAAATCGCTAACATTTGCAACCACAGACTTGATGACATCAGTATAAACAAATGGAAATGCAAATAATTATCCAGATATGAACAGATAATGTGCTCTGCACACGTATAAACAGGCATTGGAAGGTTATCTAGTAATATTCACATATCGGGATTCAGTATTGAAGCCTGGCACCATGCATGACTTGACAGTTAGGAATGTAAAGTTTGATAACTTTTGTTCTAGCTTCCACATTTATTTTAGTTGGCACCAAGTAAGTTTAGGAAAAGATTAGTGGTGTTTTGTTTCACATGGGATACAAATCCCGGCCTCCTGGGTGAAGGTCGTGTGTGTGGCCCACCACTTAACCCCGACGTCCACCAGTCTTGCTTGGACTGTGCTGCTCTGTAAACTATGTTGTGTTGTGCAGTTCCTCCTGTCTCATTTGATGTGGATGTGTTTACATTGGTGGTAGTTTAAAGCCCTGTTTGTGTCATCCAGATGTTAAAGAGTACCTTCTGCCTCTGGATGAGATGCAGAGGGATGTGACAAAATAGTGGTATTTGACGCCCTGAGAATGAGACCAGGCTGGGCCTCTTTAATAACTCACCTGCAAGTTGTTTGGTTTTTTTTACAACCTGGAAACCCAAAAGTTGCTCCTAATAACTGATTTAAAGAAAAGCACCAGTGAATGATTAAATAACAATTGATAAATCAAATAGTTACTACTCATAAATAATAAAGTGTGCCTTATGGGAAAGTGGTACCAATTTTTGTGATTTCTTCAAGCTGCTCATTACATATTGAACTTTATTTAATGAGTTACAGAGGAAACCGGAGCAAAAGCATTAATTTTGTTGTGCTGCAGGCTGCCACACAGAGAAGCACAATCTTTCACATTCCTAAATTATTTTACATTAATTTAATAATACATTAATACAATAATACATTATTTAGGATAAAACTAAGTGGACACTCAGCAGACTGGACACTATGTTCTCTTCCATGAAAAAGAGAGAAAAATAAAACCAGAGCTAAGTCTGTCCACTCCAGTAGGCAGCAGTCCCTGACTCACAGTCCCTGAACAACCCTCCACTAGTCTGACTATATGTTGGCTCTATTGATCCACACATGCAGGCTTGTTCACCTTTCTGACTGCCCTCTGAGTAGAAGTCAGTAAAAAGTGTCCTCTGAAACAGTGACCGGACTGATGGCTTGTGTGTGAAAATATCTTGTGTGGTATACAGACTGTGAGGCATTAGCTTAGAAACTCTCATTGTTAACCATGAAATCTGGCCAGCGATTTAGGAACTAATGATCCCCCGCCTTACATCTTCCGCACTGCACTGCAGGATGCACCCGTGACTCATTCTTTGTCTTGCGCTGCCTTCGCCAGACTCATGGTCTGACATTTACTGCCTGTCACTGAGCGCCTGCTTTTATCTGAGGAGACAGCAGAGTCTTCTTTAAGAACACAAGAGAAAAACAACTTCCCACACACTGCCTAATCACTTGCTGAGTTTCTTTAGACTGTCATGGAGGTCTAATGATAAAAGGACGAAAAAAACTGTCAAACGAATTAAGGGGAACGATGCTACTATGCTGCTTAATTATGAAATATGAGTCAAGTTGCTTTCACCATGACTGCTGTGAAGACATGCCCAGGCAATGCATTTGTCATTTGAGTATATTAGGTGTCAATTAGTATTGAATGAGGTCTCAGGAGACTAAAGATGTCTTAAGCCTTGAGGTTTTCATTACAGCTTGATGCATCAAGGAGAATCTAAGATGACAACAGTTCAACAAGTGAAATGTCATCCCCAAGTCTACCTGTCTCCCTGAAAAAGGGCATATATAAGGTCAAGCTTATGTTATGAAATATGTCACTATTGGCTGGTTGTTAAATGTACAGATTAGTATGTTGACACATGACTTTCCTAGTGAACTCTTGCCTGCACTCCAAGGGCATCAGCTCTGTCTCCAGACAGAGAGGCATTTGTCGAGGCTCGGGCCTCTGTAGCCTTGAGTACAACAGAATGTAGTCACAGCAAGATAAAGTGTACCTTCTAAACAAGCACTGAATGGAAAATAAATAGAGCATAACTAATAGAAACATATATTAAATGAGCCAAATATAATTAAAGTGACCATATATGATTAAATGAAGGCAGATTCCCTCACAGTATTTAGCCTCAGGTATGAGCCGAAGCAGACATGGCCAAACAAAAGTTATGAATATTACCTCAGTGCTGCCTGTTGTGTACCTACAGGCTGACTCACCTCTCTGGGTCTCCTGACCACATATATTGATGGTGCTCGGCTTCCACCCAGCAGTCAGATCAATAGGAGCTGCGTACATCAGGAAAGCACAGGCTGTCAGCGATGTCTCCCGTCATCCTGCTGTAATTTATGTAAATGACTAATGCACTGTGACCCAAAAGTAGCAAAACACTGCACTGCACAATAACACAGAGAAAAACTATAAAGAAAGAACATGTGTTATTGTTTTCTTAAACTTTTCCCCAAATATATAGAGTAGTAGGTCTTACCTGAGCTTTTTTAATCGACCTGCTACCATTAGAGCAGCAGGACACATTCATATATGGGAGAGGCAAACAGCACTTGCTTATTAGTTTATTTAGTGTTTTAAGTACGTCTGACGAAGTTAGTTTGAATCATTTAAAAAGCTGTCACATGCCCTGAGGAGTCTGAGACACCTCTGCTTCCTTCAACATATTGACCAACATGATTATTATTTATTCTATGAAATAATAAATAGGGTTTATCAGCTCACATGTAAATGTAATAATGGCTGAATTTCATCAAACTGTTTCAGTTTTACTTTTACGTATTACTAATGTGAACAAAGTTGTATCAGGCAAATCTTAAATACTGACATACAGTACACATATAAAAATCAAAATTGTAGTATATAATATAAACATTAAAGAAAAGGATATATGGTCAATCGATCAAGGCTAAATAAAAAGGCATAACAATAGACTGACAAATATTTAAAGTTTATATGAATAAGAAGATATTACAGTTTGGAGCGTAGATTTTTTAAATAATATATATATTAGATAAAACTTTTTTCATGTTTACACTCATTTACGTGCCTTATAATGTCTTGATTTAGTATTTCCTGTCCAGACAGTGAGATATGAAACTGTGACTATGATTCCTATCAAAACTGATTGAACGTTGCCCTCTTGTGGATCTCTGAGGTAAAGCATCTGCTGGCAGAAACTGTAACTGACCTTAACTAATCCTGGAAACACACACACACACACACACACACACACACACACACACACACACACACACACACACACACACACACACA
>JBBPCS010042261.1:0-20215 GCA_037974645.1 Hollardia meadi
GGGCCGCATTTGCTCTCTATTTTTAACAGCTCACTGTCTACAGGTTGTGTGCCTAATTGCTTTAAAACTGCATGTGTCCAACCTGTCCTAAAAAAAACTGGGCTTGATCCCATGATTCTGGATAACTATCAGCCAATTTCTAAGCTGCCCTTCATCTCCAAGATTCTGGAAAAGTTTGTGTTTAATCAGCTTCTAGAGGCTGTGGAAAAATAACAACATCTTTGAAATATTCCAATCAGGTTTCCGCCATAAACATAGCACTGAGACTGCCCTTTTAAAAGTCACTAATGACCTTTTAATGAACGCTGGTGCTGGCTTGTGCTCAATTCTTGTGCTGCTTGATCTAAGTTCAGCGTTTGACACAGGTGATCACAGCATTCTTTTAGACAGATTGAGGCACTGGGTGGGCATTTCTGGTACTGCACTTGATTGGTTCTCTTCAAATTTATCCAACAGGAATTTCTGCATCTCCGACAATAATTTCATGTCGTCATTTTCCACCATCAAACATGGTGTGCCTCAAGTGTCAATTTTAGGACCAATTTTATTCTCCCCATACATGCTCCCTCTTGGTGATGTCATCCGTCGTCATGGAATTTCCTTTCACTGTTACGCGGATGACACACAGCTTTATCTTCCTGTTAAGCCTTCAGACCCCAGCATGCTGAGCTCTCTCCAAATCTGCCTGATTGATATAAAAAACTGGATGTCAATTAACTTTCTCCAACTTAACCCCAATAAGACCGATATCCTTGTCATTGGACCTCAGCAAATTACCAAACAAATACTGCCATCTAGTGGATATCTGTCACAACTTGTTAAGCCGGTTGCAAGAAACCTTGGTGTCTTGTTTGAGAGCAATCTGTGCTTTGAACAGCATGTTACTAAGCTTGTCCAGTCCTGTTTTTATCATCTCAGAAACATCGCAAAAATAAGATTGATTTTAAACTTTAGAGATGCAGAAATCGTTGTTCATGCTTTTATCTCCTCGATTATTGCAACAGCCTTTTCTCTTGCCTTAATCAAAAAACCCTAAAACGACTCCAGATGGTACAAAACTCTGCTGCTAGACTCTTAACCAGATCTAAGAAGGTTGATCATATCACACCGGTTCTAGCCTCATTGCACTGGCTCCCGGTTTGTTTCAGGATAGATTTTAAGATTTTATCAATTACTTTTAAGGCTCTCCATGACCTGGCTCCAGACTATATTGTAGACCTTTTAACCCCCTACGAACCTGAGCGTAGTCTTAGATCCTCAGGCAGAGGCCTCCTGTCTGTTCCAGAGTCCAGGCTGAAAACTAAGGGTGATAGAGCCTCTGGAATGTCCTGCCTGAGGATATAAGGCTGTCGGAGTCAGTGTCGGCCTTTAAGTCTCATCTTAAGACCTACTTTTATCACAAGGCTTTTCCTGGTTTTACCTGAGCTGTCTTTTACTGATTATTTGTTTTAATCGTATGTTTTTTGTCCAACATGTATATTCTATTCTTTTTACTATCTTGTGTTTTTATTGTGCTTTTATCTATGGTTTTAATCTGTTTTGCTTTATTGTAAAGCACTTTGTAACTATGTTTTGAAAGGTGCTATATAAATAAAGTTATTATTATTATTATTGTAGCACTCCGGTAGGATTCACAGAAGAGTGAGTGAAGCATAGGTGCAGTTCCAGGTTGCAGGTCTTCAGCACTCTTGGTAGGATGCCATCAGGCCCAGGAGCCTTGCCCAGTTCACATTGGCTGAGCTGGCGCCGTACCTCCTCTGTAAAAGGGGCCGGTTCTTCTGGGTCTGGTGGGGGAGAGCTCTTAGCCAACTCTCACATTCAACTGAGAAGTCCTGAGTGTCAAAGCGGATGTAGAATGTATTTAGGTTTTTAGCAAAAAATTCTGGATTGGTTATTGCACACAGATTGGGTTTAGGCTCACACCCGGTTAGGATCTTAACCTTCTGAAAGGCCTGCTTGGTGTTCATGTTGCCAAATTCAGTTTCCAATCTGTCCTTGAATTTCAGTTTTGCCTTAAACACCTCATTTTTTATTGTTCAATTTGCCACTCTGAGGCCAGTCCAGTCTTTGAGCCTGAAAGCTTTGTGCTTCTCATTCAGGCTCTGTTTTATTTGGGGAGTGATCCAGGGTTTGGCATGGGTAGAGTTTGCTCAAACACTGTTCACTGTTCAACAGTAATGATTAGATCTGATAAGGAGCCCGTCACAACAACTGTCAGAAACACTGGACTGACAGTGAAAGTCTCTCTGCTGCAACTAAATGAATAAAACCATCTGATAACACAACAATAGCTGCCGTGGTGCTATTAGGCAAGGCATTGCAATGGTGTCACTGGACCAGTAGCAGATTGTGTTCACACCAGTCAGCTCCCAGGTTTAAATATGTGGAGCAGTAAGAATATAGAGCAGGATGGAGTCAGAAAAGATGGAGCTTAGCCCATATCGCCAGTATAAACATCCCCAAATGCATTTAAACAGATGTAGACACAAGAGCCTGCATCAGCAAACAAACATTAAAGGTAAAGCTGCACTAGTAGCTGCACTAGTAGCTGCACTAGTAGCTGACTGTATGTTTTGTTCAAACAGGGCCTATATCTGTCTGAAATTGTTTTGTTTTTACCATGACCTAAAATTATATTCATAGAATTTTGTGCTGATTTGGGTTCATGCTGTTCTGAACATTCCCGTCATTTACTGAATGGTAAGTAGTCAGTAAAAAAGAAATATCCAGAACCACTGCTTATGTACACAACAACCAATGTAAAGGAAGAACAGGAGAGCAGAGCAGAAACACAATGTGAGAAGGGCACTGTGTTATCATATCACTTTCAGCTAACAACATTTTGCTAAATGCTTTAATCCAGTGCAACTAACTGTGGAAACAACTTCAATCGATACATCATCAGCATTATATTATCAGAATAAATCATAAAGCAACAGTCCTTCTTAGTACAAATCTTCACTTTCAAATTGTAAACTGAACTCCTTGTCTACCCACTGGGTCTCTATCCGAGCATGCTTTATAGGAAACAACCTGGGCAGGTTTGGATCATGTCACAGAATGAACGTGCAGACAGACAAACAACAATCATAAACAAAGCTTCTTAAAAGGACTCAACTATCTTTGTCCAGAATCACTCACCCCACCTTTAAAGTGTAACTAAACAGCTACAGAAAGTCTTTGCTGACCTCCAGTTGTTTTACGAGACGTGCTAAAACTTTTAATCAGCTTTTCAGCCTGGTATGGAGTTGCTCTTTAAGATTCTTCGAAAAACAATCTGCACCAACAAACTACTGCCACTGACTCACTTGCACCTCAAACTGGAAGCCTTGAATTGATTTTATAGTTAATTTATGTCCAGTTCAGACAGAATCACAATGAAGAACTTGAGTAGGAGAGCCTTAAACATGCATAAGGCTCTGTGTCTCGCTGCTTTACGAGGTTTGCAGAGCTTTCATTATAGCTGCTCAGTTCCTCCTCTGCTGTCCTGCGATATGCCAGCTTCTCTTTCACACTTGGCAGCAGCGCAGCACAGTTGAACGCACACCCTGTACAGGGCAGCGGGCAGCCGGGGGAAGCTGTAATTACTGTACCTCCATTCTGCTGGTCAGCACAGCAGTCTCATAAAAGGAAATGAAATGGTCCCACTTCTATCTTTGAGGGAGTAATGTACCACGAATATTACATTAGCATACATTCACATGCACATTTTATCTGTGACAGCTAATAAAGCGAGGGAGCGCAGCCACAGATGGCGGGAACAGCAGAATGGAGGCAGTGCTGCTGAGGTGCCTTGCTCAGCAGCAGAAACAGCATGAGAAGAAGTTAGGGTTCAATGATCTTTCTCCAAGGACCAGTAATTGTTTTGCAATGAGGAGTAAAACCATCAACCTTAGAATTAGCCATTAGCCTGTAGACTGATGGACAGTATCGCTGTAGCCTTCCTACTATATACTGGATATTACTAACTGCTGTTAAACGAACAGCCAAAAACGAATATTCAGTGATTATCGACTCACGATCATTCCAATGGAAAGTCAGGTGAAGTTTCTTAGTCCCAGACCCCAAATTGATTTGAAAATTTGCTATTTACGACCTTTTTTAAGCCCAAATTTCAACTGGAGCAGCTATAGCTAAAAGCAAGCTCCCTGCATGAAGTGGATTTGGGCTTTAAAAAGTAAATATTGTCAATTTGGGATCACTGGGCCTCTGCGACTTTGTGACTACACCGGACAAGCTGTACGGAGCCATTTCTTTTTTTGTGGGTTTTTTTTTTTAACGTTTTAAACCAAGTCCCAAACGTCTTCAGTTGTTTAGGAGAAAGCTACACTGTTTTGCTGTGAAGCTCCAGAAATGCACCTGACTTTCCAGCAGCATGAGGCAGGTGAGCAGATAATGACCAAACTTTAATTTTTGGGTGAACTGAATCTATGAATGATATAGCAGCTATTTTAGAATACAGCTTCCATTACTGTACTTCCACTTTTACATTTCCTATCCTATCCTGAGTGATAGGTGGTTTTGTAAATATAAATCAAGTCTGCAGTCAGTCAATAGAGTCTGTAAAGCCGTCACACTACAACTCAAGACTTCATCAAACTTCAATCCCTACCCAGCCTTTTCCACAACAGTCAAAATGGATAAATTAGAAATAAACCGGCCTGAAAAAAAGGGGCTTCACCACCAGCCTTACAATGAACGAGTAGGTGTGATTTCAGAGTGCTGCTCGAGGCCAAATCATCACATGGCTGTGAAAAACAAACCTATGACCTTCAGCTTACAGGACTGTAACTGAATCTACTGTGTCATCCTGTTCACAGCCAGGCAGACACACAGAAGGGGAAATGCTTCCAGGACAAACAGCGACTCAGCTCTCCTCTCACCTCTTTGCACTAGCTGACTTGATGATTTCATATACACCGATCAGCCACAACATTAAAACCACTGAGAGTTGAAATGAATAACATTGATCATCTAGCTACAGCTTAAGGCGTCGACCTGGCCTCAAAATGCCCCAGATCCAAATCTGATTGATCTACATGGGACGTGCCGATCCATGGAAGCCATCAAGGAGTGCTGTTGGCATGAGGGGGTTCACTTTGCCTGAAACAATATTTGGGTGGGTTTTATGGGTCAAAGAACATCCACATGAATACCAGGACCCAGAGTTTTCCACTAGAACATTGTACTGTAGCCATGATCAATGACATTCACTTCATCTGTCAGTGGTTTTAATGTTGTGGCTGATCAGTGCATCAGTGAAACAAAATATTTGCTATTATGCATTTTTTATGAGTAAACCATTAACATGCTGCACATGGTATGTCGCCATTGTTTTTTTTACCCAAACAAATATGGCAACTGGAAAGCAAGTAGCTATTGTTGTCACTTGTCATCTTTGTATGGGTCAAGAAATGGAGACACAACTTGGGCTCAATCTCCAGGATAATGTTAACAGGAGGGAGCAGATTAAAGAGATAACAGACTCAGCAGAAATCCCACGACTTCCTCAGACGTGAGAACAGCTTTACATACACAGCAACTTAGCTTGAGGCAATATTCAGATTAAACGTTTACATGGTTTGAAGTAGCTAATGTGATTTCATGCTTGACATGGATTTATTTAAAGTCAGTCCGCATGCACTTCACCATGTCGCATTCCTTGTGAATTAAAGATCTCGAGTTTATGACGTCTGGTGACCTCTCTCAGGAAGAAAGAATGGAGGATAGCACAAAAGTGTTGGAAAAAATAGTCAGGTGACCTTTCTGACATACCTTATACTTTATTATGGCATGGATCTGTTATTTAAAAATGAATTGTTGATGTGCATGTAAAGGTTTCCTCAAAGACAGCTACTCTTAAGAAATGCATTTATTCAAGTGCCATCTTAAGATACTTTTATGAGATGATTTTTTAACCTAAGAGAGAAAATGATGCAACATGAATTTCATGAGCAATAAAGTTCATGTTGCATCATTTTCTTTCATTGATAACCTTTAGAAATTAACCCCTTATAGATAGATATTTTAGCCAAAGTCACATGGAAAAACTGATTAACTGTAATAAAAGTTTTGTGGGAATGTCTACATATATATCATATTAACTGATGTTTAAAACAGTGATTAAACATGTTATAACGTTATGAAGATCTTTATCATTCCCAGTTGAAAGTCTTAACATCAGCAGGATTACGGTTAAATCTCAGCAGTGTGACATGTTTTATTCATACTAAATATATACAGTATATTTGCACATACGGTATTTCTTCCACGTTCAACTCAGGTCACATGAATATTATCTGGCTCCTGTGACCTCTCCCTTACTATTCACTGCATGTATGCTGGTGGTGTAAGGACTGTATTGCAGCTCGCTCTCTGTAAAAGAATCAGAAAAAGTGCTTCTTGAAAGTGTAGATGTTTGAATTTAAGGTTCAGCTTGCATAAGGGGGCTATTATTGAATTAGTTCCACATTTCAAGTAATGATGAATAAAACAAAGTGGGTGGGACAAAAAGAAGAAGGGTTGTGTATGAACAGTGGGAGAAGAGTGTTTTCTCGGCAGGAAAGGTTTAGACTAGAAGCAGGAGGTAATTTAAAGTTTGAAAGAGTTGGTCAAAGTAAGGAGGTGAAGTTCACAGGGGGGTAGACAGGTGTAGAAATTGATCTTTAGCTCAAATGACTTAAGTTCAATTCACAACTCGTGCAGTGTTTTACAAGGATAAAATTATTTATTCCATTATCAAGGACAAAACTGCCGTGCTTGTAACACATTTCCAAATTCTTATCATCACTCTCTATAAGAGTAAATCTGTTCAAAATTTGACATGACTTTTAATGGAAGAAACTGGAATTCCCCTCGCAGTTGTGTGTTGTAATTTATTATATGAGTCTTTCCAGACTCATGATATATGGAGTGAAGTGAAGACTTTTTTAACCAATTTTAATCAAAGGTAATGCATGTAGTTCTTGGCAAAATTATCACTTAATTGACATGTATGATTCCAGTGAATAATTTCTAGACATGCTGTCTTCACTTAGAGACTACTTTTTACAGACGGCTGATAGGGAGTTTCTTCACATGATGCAACGACAATCACCCGAAGCTCAATAGCAGCAAAAACAATGAGCTTGTGGTCGATTAAAGAAGCTACAAATTCGAAAATGTTTATAAAAGTTCATTGAGAGAAACAACAAATTCAAGTTCCGTGTATGTGTTAATATGCTTGGTCAATATAGCTGATTCTGGTAGAACACGAAGCATCTACAAATTCTATACGATCTATACAATCAGCACAGTTTCAAGGTGGGCACCCAAAATTAGTGTCGCCAATTCAGCATCTGACAAAATTTGCAATATGTACACAATCGCCCCTTCTGTTCCTGAGTTATGGTGTTGAATAATGGCCAGACATAGGCCGGTGTATGTGCAGAACATTATGATGTCACAGTCAAATTGACCTTTGACCTTATGGAATACACAGAAAAAAACTCACTTCATCATTTTATCCTATTAGACACTTGTGTGAAGTTTTGTCATAATTAGGCCTGGCGTATGAATTCTTGGGTTATGGGCAAAAACGTGTTTTGTGAGGTCACAGTGACCTCTGACCACCAAATTCTAATCCAACCCAATTTAAAGAAAATTCCATAAGGCGTTCCTGAGCTATCATATTCACAAGAATGGGACGTATGGATGTAGACACATACGGATCCATATGGACAAACAAGTCGAAAACATCATCCCTCCACCCACGGCTATTGCTGGTACGGAGGAATGAAAACAAAGAGTGTGTATACGGTATGTGTTTGTGTACTGTATGTCTGAGTATTGAGACGATTCTATTTGTCCATGTTTTTGTCACATAAAGTATCTGTGTGTGTGTGTGTAACTGTCAAAGCGTATTTTGTCAGTATTTTGTGTGCACACTTATGTTTGTCAGTTTGATTATGTCTGAAAGTGTGTATATAAGTGTGTATGTCTGTATGTGTGTCTATGTGTGTGTGTGTGTGTGTGTGTATGTTTCTGATGAGTCACCACAGACACAGAAGCCAGCAGCAGTAGAGCTACGTTAGCAGATAACAGTGTTTCTGTTCCAGAGGCCTCCGGCTCTGCCAGCAATCCTTCCTCTCACTGGCCTCATCCTCACCCAGGCTGGCTGCGCTTCAAAGCTGCGTTCACATCCACACGCCACACATCACCTTACACAACGCCACAGTAACAATCACAAATTGTGATCCTAGCCACCTACGAGGCTGACAACAAATAATACCTGCTCATATTGATTAGCCTGTAGGTGAATGAATGAAATCATAACATAATGGTGGTTCAAAGATTTAAACTTGGCAGTCTACAGAATCCTGTTAGATAAAACTGTCTAAATGTCCACCAAACTGGTGAGAAAAAAGGGCTACTGTATCTCTAAGTTTTTTTTGTGTTGTGGATGTATTTCAGTGTAATGGATAAACACAGAGCAGACGGAAAACATAGTAGATTTGGAATATGAGAGCAAATAATCAATAACCACAACATCCAGCCCCTCCCCCCCTTTTTTTTGCTCCTTGTTTTCATAATTTTCTTCTATAAACTAATAACAAAAACTACAATATTGGAAGGGAGACAAAGTCTTACTTTTTTCTCTTTCAGTTCATGGTGACTGGGCAAGTAAGGAGCTAAAACTTTCAGGACAGGAAGCCATCTTTGTTTGGGTCATGCAATCATGGACATCGCATCCTGTAGAAGTGGTTCAAATTCTGTTTTATTGTAAACAAAGGAAAATTGACTGTACAAGCGGGATGGACGAGTCTTTAAAAATTTTAAGACTTTTAAAATGTGGCATTTTTTTTGTTAAACAACCTTATTTCATCATCATCATCTATACAAAAATGTTAAATGCGAAAATAATAAAATATGTTAGAGACCATATATGTGTATCTATGTGCCCAGATTTAGTCTAATCAGAAGTTAGTGATACGAAATGGAAAAAAACTACTTATCTGCATTGCTTCACTCGTGATCACTGGCCAGCCATAATATGCAATCTGTTCTGGAAACTTGAATGGTTGCAGAAACAGCTGGTAACACTGTCATGAGAAGTGATTTTGGAATGGTAGCCACAGTTGGAACACATGGCATCCTTAGACAAAAAATAATAATTTTTGCCATGCACATCAGTTTATCCAAAAAAGCTGTAAAACTAGATTTCCTAAAATTCACTTCAAAAAAGGATAAACAAATAACAAGTCTCACAGTCTTTCTGACTGGTTGCCAAACATCAAGAGGGCGGGACTTATCTAATATGAGCCTGTGATGGGAAAAGAGATGGGAGGAAGGATGCATTACAGTTGGCATGCAGTGGAGTAGGGAGTAACTCCTTTGTTGAGATCATGACTAATTTAGGAAACATGATCATGACTAACCCATAACCGCATCTTCTAACATTTTATCAGGTTCTATGTAATGACTGCTGTATTACATATATGTCTAGTGTCTATTGCTGCTCTGCATGTCTGCCTGCAATGCTTAACTATGTGTTGTTTTATGTTGCTTGCATGGCTGCTGTTTTATCCCTTTTATCTTGAGAACTCTTGTTTGCTATTGTTATTGCTGTCTTTAAGGTGTCCTGTTGTCTTTGTTATGTGTATTTTATCATTTTATAGGTTTCAAAACATCTTGCCAAAGGACTACAGTTGAAAATTAGCCAGCTGGCTAACACTGGCACATTTACACAAATGTTGATTAATGTGTGGTGTCCTTATAAATAAAATAATTTTTAAAAAAAATGATGAGCAATAAATAATAAACTTGTCCCTGAAGTATTTTGGTTTACTTCCTATCTGTGTTAATTTTAACCCTTAGGTTTAATGTCCACCATAGTTTAAAGTTGTATTTAGAGCCTTGCATACTAACATAATATTTTGGTTTCATTCACGTATGACAATATGCTAGGTAAAGCCAGAGAAGATTTAATGTTATATTAGAAGGAAATGGGAGAAATGTACGTACTCGGTGGAACACTGGAACAAATGGATTCCTCAATCTTTGTTTAACACACCCAGTAACACCCAGTAACAATGGCTGATCTTTCTACTTCCACCAGTAACCAGCCATCATCTGGAGATTCAAATCTGTTCTAAAATCATAGCTGGTAGGTAGTAGACCTTAAGGTGAGCTGGCATGACTGATGCCAGAGTTATGTTTCCCGTCCTCCTAATGGTGCAGTGCAGTTTGGACATAGCTCGTCTCACCTTTCAAGTGTGACTACAGCCCACTCGACTCGCAACTGTATGGCAAGAAATACCGATCCAGCAGCCAGAAAAACCTTGAGGGCTTTTCAATAATTCACACAGCACTCCTGAAACACTGAAACACTTTCCCAGGATAGTCCCCCACCCACCCCAACCCCAACACAAACACGTAGACACATACTATACACCACTACCACAACTTAAAAACACTTTTCCATGCATGTTGTCCCAGAAAATACATTGAGCGGAGTGTCAGCAGGAGGAAGGAAGACATGATTTTACAACCAAAGGTAGGCCAAGTACTGTAGTCTGCCTTCAGAGAGCAACAAAATCTATGACTCACACTCCTTTCTCATATTAACAGTGTCTCAAAAATGGCTTATTTAAGCCTGTGATCATGTTGGGACTCTTACTTAGAGTATGCCTTCGTGTATGTCACAAAGATAACCTTCAGATGTTCATGCCAATCTTGTGTGGACATGATGTGAGATTGTGGGTCGTGCATAGCAGCAAAATTCAACCACACACGCTTCACAAGATGACTTAACTTTGACCAGCCTGCCTCGCTCTCCAATTTCAGTTTCTTTCAAGTATTTTTTAGTTGCCTGACCATGACTCAAGACACTCCAAAATGTTGGAGGTACATTTACTCATGGGGGCTATAAATCTTTTAAAATACAAACCTTTATACAAGGCCAGTCCTCCGTGTTGCCAGAGACTTGGAATTCAGGATCATATTTGCAACTTTTTTAATGCTTAATAACTCATTATTTGCAGGCCAGTCAGGATGTATGTGACCAATATATGGCTACTTTTGGCTCAAATCACAACACCAGACAGTTAGTGTGTCCAACAGGTTTTGAAAAGGTTTCATCAGTCCAAACAAGGTCAAATCATCCCAGTATTTCTATAACTGAAGCACGCGAACCTAAAAAATGACCAAAATGGTGACTGAAGTTTTCTCCCAGCAGCGATAAACGACGAGCCACGAGGATTCACCGGGGGTTAATAAGACAGCTTAGGCTACCCGTTTCCTAAATTAACTGAGGTCAATCAAATATTTAGTTTCCCTGGCTGTTACAGAGCAACTTTACACTGACGGACCAAACGTTGCGAGTAACTGTGTAATTTCCCTCAGGTTTTTGAACGGTTGGCACGGCACACCATTAGACAACCTGTGTATTAAATACATTTTGTCTGTTGTTGCTGTGTTCGCTGTGGCAGCCCTGACTGCAGACTCCTCTGGGAAATCAGTCCACTTCCTGTTGTGTCGCAGCCACTGGAGGTGGAAGAGTTGGGAAGTGTGTGTGTTTGTGTCTATGTGTGCATGCTTGTATGTGTGTGTGTTTGGGGTGGGGTGGAGACAGGAGGATATAGAGAGGCTGCTCAACAGCTATTTAGTCAAGCTGTATTTTCCAGCTTCCTCTGTGAGAAATGGGTCAGAGCAGCACCTACTGCTGGCTGTTGATGTGGGAGATCAATACGATGAACACACTGCACTTGAGCTGTAATGTTTATGTGCACACGGTGGAGGGATCTTTAACTTGGAAGGTTTTTTTTAATTTTAATATGAACATGTTAGCAACAAGCAGATGCAGTGACATCACCACATACAGCTTTAAGTGTACGAGCCATTGCAAGCCGTCAGTCAGGTTTTAAACATGTCTTTTTTATCTAATTATTAAAATTGCTCAATTATAAGAAAGTAGATCAATTTCTCTTGAATCTATTGGAAGCACAAAACAGCTCACAAGTAATCATAAGTAACCAATATATCATTCAAACCGTACAAGGAGCAGAAGAACACAATTTTGGTAAAGTGCAGCTGGGTGATATGTTGATATCATTATTTCTTTTTCTAGTCTGAAAAGCTGTATTACAAGTTATATGAATTTATCACCTCTGAGGTTTTAAAGTTGAGTGAAATGACCAGTAAATATTTGTTTGTTGGATTTCAATGTTCCAAACATTGTCACATTATCATTAAGAGTTATTCAATGTAAAAAAGACAGTGACGCACTTTGAACTGAACCATTTTCAACAGGAGTGGCTCCAGTGGGAACTGAACCCCTCTAACACCAGCAGTGTGAGTGCTTTGCCCACCCCTGAACCATCACCTGTGACTTCATGATTGAATAGAATTTAAATAAAGGTGACCAACTTGGGTATTCAACTCCTCTTGCTGGGAGTCAGTGCCTTACTTGTATATTTTTTTTTTAAATTAGAAATGATGCAGTCTTTTTTACTATATGCCAGTGGCAGCAGACCACCCAGACCAGACTGAACCAGTGTGACAGCAGCTACAAAATGCCAAAACCTTCAGTGTCCAGCTCCTGCTGAGCTGCTGCTCCACTGTCACTTCCTCTCCTCTGGCAGCCTTAAAGGAACATTTCACTTTTAATTGAAACTGAAGTCACAAAATCTCTATGCTTGGCAATGTGAGCCTTTGCATTTTCGCCACTGCAAACGAACGGGAACAACTGTTCAACAAAGAACCCCTCTGAATTTGAATCCAGAGCCTTGGGCATTTAAAGCATATTTTACTCATATAAAACTAACAAAAAATATGTTCCAAACTCTTTTTGGATCAATGCACATACCTGATTCGTTTACATCGTCCGTTTGTTCACCTCAGGCTAATCCTGTGGAGGTTGACGATGAAAAGCCACCGGCATCCTTATCGCAGCGGGAGGAGAGCAGAGGAGCGCTGGGCATGGGACTGCGGCGGAACTTCTCCAAGGATGAGCCGGAGTCCAGAGCGCACGACGCCGCCAGGAAAACCCAACACTCCCGCTGTGACACCAGCAGACTAGAGAAGGAGGGAGGGATGTGAACAGAGAGAGCCACGACAGGTAGACACTGAAAAACGGAGCATAATCACGGTACGGAGCCGGAGCAAACAAACAGGTAAGGACGAGGGCAACGCTTTTTTACGCGCGTGTAACCTGTGAAAACGCGTTAATCTTTATACAAAGCAGTGGTCTTCTCGGGACTCCAGGAGAACAAAAAAGCACCAGAAAGCGAGATACCACGGAAATTCAGACGGACACATCCAATAAGTTCGGGAGGCAGAGGCGAAATGACGAATTCCGCTGCTGGGCGGACTGGGAGGAGGCGGTGGGAGGAGAGGAGCCGCCCCCCATCACATTACCTCCTTGGCAAAGGACCTGCTATGGTGGATTTCAGACATACGGTTGTTATTAGAGGAAGTATTAGGCCTACTAAGAAATGGCTCTATAAGTTCTGTAAGTTCCACCTCACTGTAGATGTCTGGCAGAATATTATAATATTGTCACTGGTACCATAATTAGTATATATGACCACAAATACACAAGCAAATCCAAAACCTCTAGTAATGGTGTACTATATAGCTTCTAGAAATAGAATGATTAAGAGGATAAATACCATAATGTCACTATAAACATAGGATTTACATGCATATAGTATAGAAACTTTAAAATAAATGGAAAATACGTATAAAATAAATTACATGATTATTACAAATTATAAGTTCATATATGGACATAGTAAAAACATTATTATAACATCAACATTAGTGATGGTTTGTTCAGGATGTTATTATAGAAGGAGGCTCGGTAATGTGGTTGTGCCCCCCCCTAAACACAGACCACTGAGCTATAGTAATTGATTTGCCCTCAATCACTGGTTCCTTAATCTACTTACTGTTGCAACCAAGTCAAGGCAAATATCGACAGAGAGGGAAGGCCTGGCTGACCAAACAGGGATGTGCTGCACTACAAAACTGAGATGCTCACAGATTTATACAGCTGAATCCCAGCTGGGGAGATGAGGGTGGTGGAAGTCATAGAATCAGGCTTGGGGCTCACACAACACCACATGCTGCAAGCTTACAGCATGCTTACATGCATTAAGAGAGCACTTAAATTACTTTAATTAAACCAATGTTCAGTCTCTCTGTGAAAGTCAATGCACAGCAAGTACTTAAATTAGTTCCCTTACATGCATCTTGATCTCATTTAGGCTGTAATTTTACACTTAAACTGCTTCAATTGTAAAATGTTTTATGAATAAATGATGGGATATTTGTTTTATGTTGAAAGACGACAGCTTACATACTTCTTTATTCATTGCGTATTTATTCATCCAAAGCAATGAGGTATCTGGAGACAGAAGATGTCTTAAGCAGAAGTATTAATTGCAGCTTGACGAATCAAGGAAAATTAAAGATGGACAATACAAGTCTCAGGTGATCCGGTGTTATCACCAAATCTAAAGCCGTCTTCCTGAAAAGGTGCATGTAAGGCCAAGATAGTCAAATGTAAGCATCCATCCATGTCTCCAGCTGCTCATGTTGTGAGGACATATTCCCTATGTCCCAGACTGTGAGGCATCTGATTACTTTCTGTCTCAGTCTGTATGTTTGTGTGTATGTACTGTATGTATGCTTCGTGGGCGTGGCTCCCCTTCCCTCTGGCACCTGGCGATCTCCACACCTGCATCTCATCAAGCTCATCAGCTGCAGTATAAGAACTCTGGTCTGATCCCCACTCCTCGCCAGAATGTTCCGCCAACTCCAGTGGTAACGACTCTCTGGCCACTCAGTGTTCACGTTGTTCCCGAGTTATTCTCAAGTGATTGACAGTGTTTACAGTGATTCTCCAGCGGCTGGACATCTGCATCTACCTACCATCACCTGCCTGTCCCTTGACTCACCTTTACCCAGCTACCTACAATAAACTGACACCTACCCTACATATCAGTGATCACATTCTAATTTTGGGTTCTGATTTGACATTTGTCTGACAAAAAAAAGCCCCCAACAACTGCCATTCAACTTAATGAACATTAATCTGCTCTGAGGCTGATATTGAGCATGCTGAACACTTGTCTGCTCACCCTTTCCCTTCCCTCCCCATTGTTGCTGGGACTTTGACTACTAGCCACACATTTACAGCCACACCCACCTGACCTTTATCCTATCAGACACACCCACAGTAAACTGGTAAAGGCCCCCAAAGCTAACAAGTGAAGTTAAAAAAGTTAAAAAGCAGATAAAAAGAAGTTTTTAAAAAAAAATAGAGAAATCTTTCCATGAAACAGGAGCTTCTGCTCATGATAGTTTACAGCTATCCTGCAGAGATAAAGCTGCAGGGAGTGCTAGTTGTACAGCTCCATACTTCATCGGTGTTCACTCAGCTAGAAAAGTGCCTTCACTGCTGCAGAAAGTGATTTTACCCTTAGTTGTCCAGAAAATGAAGACTGGATCAATGATAACTAACAGGCCTTGTTATCTTCAAAATAAGTCACTGGTTCTTATGTTAAAGCAGCTGGATACATCTAGGGAAAAAGTGAACACACCACATTTGCTTGTTCTGTCCCTGAAAAGTTTCACTGAGCAAGGCATTCACCCCCAGCCACTCTATTGGTGCTGCCCAGTAGACTCTCCCAGCGTTAGAGCCCAATGAATGTGAAGCACGCTGTAGATTTTTATTTATCCCTATATAAAGAAGTTTGAAAAATAAACACAAACTTAAACTGAAATGGGACCCAAATATAACAAAACAATTTGACTTTTTGGGAAATCCAGTTATATGCTTAGCTTAGCACAAAGACTGGAAATGGGGAAAAAGACAGCCTGGGACTACCCAAAAGTTAAAAAAGTGTCTCAGTTCACTTGAGATCTCCAGCGACTAGTCTTCTACAGGATCGACTATCAGATCTCCACCACCAAGGCAGGTGATAACCTGCCTTGCCCCTGACTCCACCTACAACAAACTCACACCTTAATCTGTTCCATGTGTCTGTGTCTGCTTCCAGGTCCAAACAAAACAAAACGTCACACTAATTAACACATTATATCTTGTTTAATTGTCCTATTTTTAAAAAAGGAGTAAAAATGACAAGTTTTCGGGGTGTTATGTGCCAAACAATTTCTTGGCTGGGAGCAGTGGTAAATAAGCCTGTTCCCAAAATGTAGAACTTTTCCTTAAACTAAAACCAAAGTGAACCTCAGCCACCACTACTCATAAAAACCCTGAATGTTCATAAGCAAAAAACTAAAGATGCTTGTCCAAAAAAACATGATTAATGTCAAAGATAAAATATCAAGCTTTCTGTTTCTTTCTTCGTTTTAATTCTTATTTAAAAAAACAAAAAACTCACACCACACACTCTTGTAAAAACTACTGAAGTAATCCAGTTTACCTGGAGAAGAGCAGAAGAGATCCACAGTGCAGGATGAGCTGGAGCAAAAGTATTGCCAGTATTTTGGGAGTGTATAGGCCTATGATTTAACGGATGGTATTGACTCTGCGTGAGCTGCAGTGAACTGCCCAGGTGTGACACTAGATCTGGGCATCAGTCTGCAATGACCTTCTCTCTTTGCATCCAAGACCAAACTCCTACTGTATTACATGTTAGTTTGACTGGCAGTGGCTTATGCTTGAGTTATTGGATGACAGATTCAAGGATAAGAGGTCACACAGTGTCCAGACAGTGGTTTCAAAAAATAACCTTCCAGCAAATAAAAGAATACAATGTGTTAAACATAAAAGTTGGGAGGAGTTGAAGTGGGGGTTTAGTGGCTGACACTGCTGCAACAACGTGCCAGGAAGCAAGCTAATAGTTGCTGATGAGAATTAATGAGTCTGATTTCAACCATTTATTTTAAGAGCCCCAGCAGATGAGCTAAACATTGGCTTGTTGCAATTGTTCGATTGGTCTGCCAGACAAGCCATTCATTACAGGTGATGAGATCGAGCCAAAGGTTTGAGTCTCATAGTCAAGTTCAATATTGAGATGGAAGAAGAAAAACAGGAGACTCTGTTCAATGAAGGACTGAGATTGTCCTCTGTGCCGGATGACACATTTTACAATTATGTGTCGCTTTGATTAAACAGAAAAAGAAGAACTGGCTGGTTAGCCGCTATGGTTCAACATACAAAATAAAAATCCCATCTACCAAACCTACATGTACATAAAATTCAGTCCCAATCACATTGATTTGGATTGAACTTTCCCTCCATATCCCAGAACCCAAGTGGGTTCTGGTTGTGAACGAGCATGTGTGTGGTCTGGGAAATGGGAGTGCTGAAACACCCTCTGATGAGTACCGACACTGAAGGTGGAGCCTCTATTGAATCTAATAAGTCTGGAACTGTATGCATATGACATATACAGTGAACATACAACCATTAAAATAGATGGAGGCTTATGCACACATACTTCCCTTCACATGGGCAGCTGTTTGGAAGTGTGTTAAGAGGGAGCAGTATCTCTATGGCAACCTGAGGAGTAAGAGGTCAATGTGTGTGACAACAAAGCTAATGCTATTTCCTGTGCTGGGAGGCAGCTCTGACTTGATGCTTATCTGGACTGGCCCATCCCTGGTATTTTAGTGTCCCAACTGTTGTTTCTCTGGCCATGTTCACACTAACATGAAGAGAAATCAGTTTGTATGTCATTTTTTTCAATCTATTATTTTTTAAAATCACTTTCAAAAAAGCTTAAATCTATAATAGGGATGATCATTCTTCTTGATGCCTTACTTGAAATAGGCTATGTATTTACGGAACTTTACATTTCTTAGGTGAACTCACATGAGAAATTGTGGCAAGAAAAGAACATACAAATTGCATATTAAACCAAACTTGGAGATGGAGGCAATGCATGACATTAGTAAGAATTGCAAACCGTTTGGTGGCTCAGGAAGAGAAAGCAGGGCTTGGCCCAGGCTGTGTTCAGCCAAGGAGGAGAACTGACTAACTGACTAACATGTCCTCTTGGGAAGGGGAAGAGGCAGAGCCTGAAGACTCGGGGGAAGACTCGCCCATATCCCTGGCTGAGGTCGCCGAGGTAGTCAAGAAGCTCCTCTGTGGCAAGATGCCAGGTGTGGATGAGATTTGCCCTGAGATGCTGAAGGCTTTGAACATTGTTGGGCTGTCTTGGTTGGGATGCCTCTTCAATGTTGCGTGGAGGTCGGGGACAGTACCTCTGGAGTGGCAGACCGGGGTGGTGGTTCCCATTTTTAAAAAGGGTGACAGGAGAGTGTGCTCCAATTACCAGGGTATCACACTGCTCAGCCTTCCTGGGAAAGTTTATTCCAGGGTGCTGGAAAGGAGGCTATGACTAATTGTCAAACCTCGGATTCAGGAGGAGCAATGCGGATTCCTTCCTGGCCGTGTAAAAGTGGACCAGCTCTTTACCCTTGCAGGTTTGCTGGGAGTGTCATGGGAGTTTGCTCATCCAGTTCTACATGTGTTTTGTCCTGTGGGAGTCCTGAGGGGGACACTGCGGGAATATGGGGTACCGGGGTTGTTACTACGAGTGTTGCTGGGGAGAGGGATGTCTGGAATATCCTGCTTAGCCTGCTGCCACTGGGACCCGATCCCAGGTAAGCTGAAGATAATGGATCGATGGATGGATGATAATCCATATCCAGAAAACACACACACGTTCAACTGAACCAAAGATGTTGTTTCTGCCCTCACAACCTTTTATGTAAGCAAGGTCTGATGATGGGTGCTGTTATGTTCCATATGGATTTCTATTAGTTACCATGCTGTACTATATACAGTCCTTTAATTTTCAGGTGGTCAATATCACTTTAAAATATAACTTGATAAACACAATATTTGCTGGTGACGTTTCAATTTTCTCTGTCCCTGCAAAGATAAATGTGGGAGGACAGAGGAGAGGAAGAGGAGAGAGCAAGAAAGAGAACAGATGAGGGGAGAAGAAGGTGAGAAACGATGGGGTAAGCAAGGAGGGACAAAAAGGGTAGAAGCGAGATGAGTCAACAGAAAGAGCAGAGAACAGAGGAGAAGAGATGGGAAGGAGAGAGGAGGAAAGAAGAGAGAAGAGGTGGTGAGAATATGAGAATGGTAAGGCATGTGGGTGATGACTGATCATGACTAAGCATTATGCTGCTGGATAAAAGTAATGCCATTCATCAGGTGACCTGACTGCTGTCTGCCCTTCATTCAGCGCTGCTTCCTCTTAATACAAAATTTCATCACTTAATTGAAGACAGACAACATTGGTTTGAAATCTATTACACGCTGCCAGTAAACATCAATATCTATGTATGCTAACTCAAGTGCAGCAACTTTTTCAAATGACAATTAATGAACAGAGCGAATTCTACATGATCATTCGCAAAGCAATCTAGCATGGTCAGGAGCAATGCAGAGCACCTTTTAGGGAGACCTTTTTTTTCCTTGAAATGTTTTCAGACACACAACCAAAACATCCCAACGACATCGATTTTCTTCACATTTATGGGTCAAGGACATGTGGCAGCGCACTTGTATTGGCAATCAAACTCTTTCGGCTACAAGCCAAAAGTTCATGACTTGTTCATGAATAGGTGAGGTCACTGCTGATGCCCCAAAAATGTGCCCGTTTTCCCCTAACCTAAGATCTTAGACACTGTTAAATCTTTAACTTCAGGCAGCAACTCACTCCCAACCCTAAAAAGGTAAACCAAAATTTCCTGGTACATTACCACTGGCCTCAAAATTGGCACACTTTCAGAAATTATCAAACAATATCACATCTTCCCTCTATGACAGCCAATTTTTCACTCCACCTTCCAGTGTTTGGAACAACTGTAAACATGATTGGAAAAACATGATCACCAAACCATACATTTACTTCCTGGCTGTAGAACTGGTGACAAAGCTCAAATATTATGCCCTTTTTCAGCAAGATTTTGAAAAAACAAAACAAAAAACACTCCATACAGATGCCGAAATCAAACACCACTGGTCGCGAAACCACAATATTTCTCTAATCCTTGTTGCCATGTGTGGATATGGTAGAAATACCGTAGAGAACTAAGCATTCAAAAATTCAGTCATTGAATGTAATCCGCATTTTTGGCTGGACCGCATAGGGCCAGCCCTATGGGTGGCTCTGTGGCTGAGTAAGTAAGTGAGTGAGTAAGTGATGAAGTTGCGGGATTGGTCAGTCGAGTGTAGGAGTGGCTA